>CM046036.1:71869221-71969221 GCA_025215565.1 Flaveria ramosissima
AATGACAGGGAACATATCTCTCCTTCAACAATTTCAACATTATGAGGAGGTCCTGTCCAGGGTTTGGAGGTGAGGGCCGGAGGATATATTTCTGGCAGAGGGAGTATATCCAATGGAAAGTTAAAAGTTGACAAAGTTAATTTGTCAAACAGCTTGAACACAATCTGTTAAGTGTTTTCAATTTGTGATCAAAAGCATCAATCAAATGCTTTTCACAGAACATGAGTGCATCATCCTCAAACCTGGGATGACAATTCCTCAGGAATTGGTGCTTCTTAGATCTCCCAGGAGAGGGGATATGTACAAGCTTGATATGAACAATGCTTCCCCAATGGGGAGAAGTATCATGCTTTCTTTCCAAAGCTGATGGTGATGAGTCAACACTATGGCATAAACGAATGTGTCATGTCAATTTTAAGACAATGAATAAATTGGCTAAAAATAACTTGGTACATGGTTTGCCTAAAAAGGAAATTTTTTCTGCAAAGATAACTGTGTTGCTTGCCTGAAAGGGAAACAACACAGGTCTTCTCATAAATCCAAAGTTGTTAACTCTATCACCACTCCATTACACTTATTGCACATGGATCTATTTGGTCCCACAAGTATAATGAGCATTGGAAGGAAATCATATTGCCTTGTGGTAGTTGATGATTTTACTAGATTTACATGGGTATTCTTTTTAAGAACTAAAGATGAAACTGCTGAAACTTTAAAATCTTTTATTCTTAAAAAAAAAATCAAGTTGATCACAAGGTTAAAATAATTAGAAGTGATCAAGGGACTGAGTTTAAGAACTTGTTCTTGACTCATTTTGTAACTCAAAAGGGATTGCCAGACAATACAGTGCTCCTAGAACTCCTCAACAAAATGGTGTTGCTGAGAGGAGAAATAGGACACTTATTGAGGCTGCTCGGACTATGTTAGCTGATTCAAAGCTGCCTCTAACATTCTGGGCAGAGGCAGTCAGCACTGCATGCTATGTGCAGAACAGAGTCCTTGTAGTAAAGCCACATGGAAAGACCCCTTATGAGTTATGGAACAAGAGGCCACCGTTCATTGGCTTTCTAAGGTCCTTTGGCAGCAGGTGTACCATACTTAACACAAAAGACAATTTGGCAAAATTTGCTGAAAAGTCAGATGATGCTATCTTTGTTGGATATTCCTCCTTTCTAAAGCATACAGAGTTTATAATATTAAAAACCAACAATTTGAGGAATCTTCCAACATTGTAGTTAATGAGCACACTCCTTGTGTTAGGGGGAATGGCCCTGATCATATCTTTGATTTAGAATTGTTTCCAAACTATTCTAAACCATCTTGTGAGAATGTTTCAGCTGGAACAGGTGCTCAAAGTAATTCTGATGAAGATCAACTGTTTGAGCTTCCCAGACCTACTCCAAGTTCTCCAAGAGCTACAACAAATCAAGTTCCCACTATTGAAAGATCTGACAGCATAACCATTCAAGAGATAGTGGAACTTCAACAAGGGATTCACCTGATGATTTTCAAATCTCTTCAGGTGATCCTGCACAACACCAAGCTGATGGAAGCAGCATTTGAAGGAACAGGCAACTGTAATGATGCTTCACAACAAAGAAATGATGATGTTCTCTTTCATTCAATCAGTCCTCATTGAATGAGCTTGAAACAACAGCTGGACCAAGTATTCAAGCTCCTGAGCAAAATATGTCCAACTTGGACTTATCTTTGCAACTGGAGGTGATTCCAAGACTCAGAATTCACAATACTCATCCAGCTGAAAACATCATAGGGGAAGTCTCTGAGGGTGTGAGAACAAGAGGACAAACTCATAATGGGAATGTCTGCTTGTACTCATGCTTCTTATCCCAAATGGAACCCAAGAAGGTGGAAGATGCCTTGAAAGATAGTAGCTGGGTTGAATCAATGCAAGAGGAGCTGCTTCAATTCAAAAGACAAAAGGTTTGGAACCTATGTCCGCTACCATCTGGTCAAGTACCTATAGGCACCAAATGGGTATTCAGGAACAAAAGAGATGATAGAGGCTTGATTATCAAGAACAAGGCAAGACTGGTGGTTCAAGGATACACTCAAGAGGAAGGAATCGATTATACTGATGTCTTTGCACCTGTTGCAAGACTTGAGGCAGTTAGGATCTTCCTTGCTTATGCTGCATCCAAGAATTTCACTGTCTACCAGCTTGATGTCAAGTGTGCCTTTCTATATGGGGATATAGATAGGGAAGTCTATGTATGCCAGCCTCCAGGATTTGAAGACCCACAGCATCCAAAACTATGTGTGCAAGTTGGATAAAGCTCTATATGGGCTGCACCAAGCACCTAGGCTGTGGTATGAGACATTGTCTCAATTTCTCCTGAAGAATGGTTATACTAGAGGTACCATTGATAAGACTCTCTTCATTAGAAAGTCTGGGAAAGACATTTTGCTTGTTCAAGTCTATGTTGATGACATCATATTTGGTTCCTCCAAATGACCAAATGTGCAAAGACTTTGAGAGCATTATGAAGAAGAAGTTCGAGATGAGTTCCATGGGAAAAATGGACTTTTTCCTTGGAATTCAGGTAAAGCAATTGAAGGAAGGGTTCTTCATCAATCAATCTAAGTATGTCAATGATATCTTAGAGAGATTTGATATGAAGGATTGTAAAGCAGCAAAGACACCTATACCCAGAAACCATGATCTATGCCCTGATTCTGAGGGGGAGGATACTGATCAACATCAGTATAGAGCAATCATTGGTTCTCTGATGTATCTCACAGCAAGTAGACCTGATATCATGTTTGCAACTTGCATCTTGTGCAAGATATCAGGCTGCTCCAAAGGTGTCTCACCTAATTGCTGCCAAGAGAATCCTCAGATACCTTAAAGGAGCACCTAAATTAGGTCTCTGGTATCCAAGAAATAGTGATTTTAATCTCTATGGTTACTCTGATAGCGATTATGGTGGCTGCAACATCAACAAGAAATCAACATCAGGTGGATGTCAATTTCTTGGTGGAAGGATCATCTCATGGCAATGCAAAAAGCAATCCTGTGTCTCTACATCAACTGCTGAAGCTGAATACATTGCTGCTGCTAGTTGCTGTGCTCAGCTGCTGTGGATTCAAAACCAGATGATAGACTATGGATTCAACTTCATGAGCACTCCTATCCACATTGACAACAACAGTGCTATATCCATTACTGAAAATCCAGTGAAGCACTCTAAGACAAAGCACATTGATATCAGGTATCATTTCATTAGAGATATTCATGAGAAAAATCTTATCAAACTAATCAAAGTTGATTCAAATGAACAATATGCTGATTTGTTCACTAAAGCATTTGATGAACAGAGATTTAAATATCTCATTACAGCTATTGGGATGATAAACATTGATTAGTCAATCTCAATTGAAAACCTTTTAATGTGTAAAGTCTTATGTCAAAACAATCTAAGCCCTGTTACAAAAGATCTTTTCTTAAATTTATCTAAGTATAAGTTCTTCCGAAGAGAAATTAACCCTCGGAAGATATCTTGCATATCTTCCGAAGCAAATTTCTCACAGGATAATTTTCTTCTCGGAAGAGTGTTAAGTCTCGGAAGAAGCGATTGAGTTCATCTCAGATCTACTTCCGAAGCACTTAACACACTCCATCTGAAAGCAACATATACTCTCGGAAGTAAGCAATTTACCTTCGGAAGTAAATTTGCCTTCGGAAGAACTTTACCTTCGGAAATGCCTTATACTCGGAAGGAAGATTTTACTGTGTAACGGAAATCTTTTGGGCCCCACACTGTAAAAAGTAAAGATTTTGTTAATGATGTCGGATTATTTAAATGGTCTAACCTTACCGCCCATGTCACATCATCCACTGAACCCTCACATCATCTTATCCAAACCACCCTTTAAACCGCCATTTCACCCATTTAAATACTTCCGGTTAATCACTTACACTCTTTTTACCCAATTTACTGCCCTAAAAGCTTTCTTCTTCTCCAATTTACCTTACTCAGAACTATTCTACTGTTATCTTCCTTAATGGCCTTAAACCCTCAGCACAACCAGGTCGCACTCCTTGACTCTTCAAGGGAGATGACTTCTCAGATATCATTTCTTTCCTAGCCCAATCTTCATACTACACTGTTTGACCGTAAACCCTACCATCTACTCAAACCAAATGTCCGAATTTTGGGCAAATGGTCAGATTGAAACCCTAAACGGGGTTCGTGCTATAAGGTCAAGCATTTGTGGCCAAGAGTTGGTCATCACTGAACAGATCATCAGGGAGCATCTCGAGCTCCATGATGAGGGCGCTCCGACGGAATTCCCCAAATCAGATTTAGATAGTTCTTATCTCCAAATGGGATACGGTGGGGATGTAAGCAGGTCAACGGTCTACAAATTCAACTTCTCCTACAAGTGGAAGTTCCTGCTGCATGTAGTCCTTCACTGTCTATCTAACAAATCTGGGGGATGGGATCAAATCCCGTATGAACTCGGGTGCTTAGTTCACGGGTTGGTACAAAGCCTTCGCTTCAACTATTCAAGGTTTGTGCTGACTAACCTTATGGGAAATCTGCAAAGGGACACATTCTTTATGTATCCCAGGTTTCTCCAGCACATCATCAACTGTGAGCTGGATCAGGGTAAGCTTGTCTGTGCAGCTGCTCTGTCTGCTCCCCAAATGAGGCCGACCATCTTCAAGATCTTGAAGAGAGTGTCTACCAACTACACTGGAAGAGATACCGCACTACTTCCAGGTATGATTGAGCCAATGGCTCCTGGTGACATCCCTGTTCACCCCACAGGTGATGAACCCACACCAGCAACTACCCTCACAATCCCAAATCTACCTTCTCCACCCATTAATGTTACATACCAGAGACGTACCAAACAAACCCTTGTTCAATCTACTCTGATTGAACAAGCCCCTCCTCTTCAATCCAAAAAGGCTAGAGTGGAACAAAGGGCTCCCACTCAGCCAGAGGTCCACCCATCCTTCACTATTGACCTCAATATGGGTCTTGAGTCTCCTCAGTCTCAGACCCATGAGCCCAAAACCCCAGCTGATAGCCCTCAGGGTGAGTCTCTATACTCCCCTGAGCAGCCACAAAGGGACAGCTCAATGCCTTTTGACATTGATCAAAGTCCGGGTCCTTAGGTCTTCACTCCTTTTCTTTTACTGACCTTTTGACCGGAGCTGGTGAAGAGATTATGTCTCTTAAAGACGATGAAGTTGATCCACTACACCCTCTCAAGGATCAACAGAGCCTAGAGAGACCCCTTATCTCTAGCCCACACCAGCAAAGCCCTACTGAGGTGAGTCCCATGATGTGGAGGGGACTCATGTAGATTCAGCTGCCACTACTGAAGGAGCCTCAATGGATCCTCAGGACAGTGGTAACGACAGTCAGACTGAATCTACGGCAACCATGCCCTTTGATGCCTCTGAAAGAGACATCATTGTGCAAGGGAAACCAGGGTGCCAAGAAACCACATCTGGTGGTGAGGATGAACATACCAGGTATGTTACCTCATCTCCCCGTGATACTTCAAAAGAAGATGAGGGAAGTATGCAACTCACCATTCAAGACCTACTTTCTAAAGTCTCAAACCTGGAATCAAAGGTTAGGACTTTAGAGGATAGGTCTGCCACTCAACAACTTGAGATTGACACTCTCAAGGCCAAACTAGCTGAGAAACAGATTGAGAGATCTGTTAGGCATGTACCAGTTCAGGTCTCCTTGACCTCTTCCTCTAGCTCATCTACCTCTCAAGATGATGCTACCAAAAAGGGGGAGAGTGTTGAGAGACAAAGCCAAAGACAGGAAACCCAAGGTCAAGCTCTTACTTCTCTGAGCTCAAGATATCCAATGCAACAAGCTGCTATCTTCCCTGAGCCTCCTCCAGTTGTCTTTCAAGTGGATCAAAGGATGCTCCAGGATCTCAATAGGTTCTTCAACAAGTTCCTTTTGGAATCCCTCATAGAACAGCCTAGCCCAGATATGTCTGTGATTTACTTTGGAGCTCAAGAGCTTCAGAGGTTGAATGCACCTCCTACTACTGTTGAGGAAGTTGGTCAACCTAAGGCCCAAGTGGAACCTGAGATTAATTTCGAAGGGGAAACTAGGACTGATGGCCCAGCAACTGAAACAGTTGGGACAGAAGGTGTATTTTCACAGACTTCCGAAGCACAATTCAAAGCCTCGGAAGAACAAGCTCAAACTTCCGAAGCTGAGATTGCTGCTGCGGAAGGACTATTTTCTCTTTCCGATGATCTAATAGTCACAGATGCAATTCTGGAACTTGCATCTGAGGTTAATAGGGAGGACTTTCTCAGCCAACCATGGCTCTAACATCTGCATTGACTCCAGCTCCCACCTCTACCACCCAACTGGATCTTCTATCCAAGAACCCCCAAAGTCTAGCACTTCCGAAGACATAAAAGGCAAGAGGAAGATGACTTCGGAAGAGCTTCAGGAAGAAGAAAGGTTGGAGAAGCTCAAAAGGAAAGGTAGACTACCAACTGGGAAATTGTTAGCTGCAAGTACCAAAGCAGCTGCAGCCAACCAGGAGGCAGTCAACAATCGAAGAAGGGTAGAGGTTATAGACAGACTTGTCAGTCTAGGGGCTGCTTCGGAAGATGTACTCCTGCTACCATTAGAGGAGCTGATAGAGCTGGAAAAGGCAACCTTGCTGCAAAAACAGCAAAAAGAAGAGGCTGCAAGGTTGGCCTTAGAAGAGGAAAGGCAGAGAAGGAAAGGGAAGCTGATCTGCAGCTCAGGAGAGAAAGGATCACTTTCCTACTCTCCAGAGGATTCTCTCAAGAGGAATTGTCTCCACACAATAGTGATACGATCTTATGGCTCTTCAACAAAGAGCAAGATCAAATGGAGAAGGAGAGAAAGAGAGCTGCAAGGGAGAAGCTTGTGGAAAGAAGGAAGAAAGAAGAAGAAGCTGGACTGTCTGCCGCCAAGAAGATAGGTGAAAAAGCTTGGATGAAGAGTTATCTTAAAGCTCATGGCTTCTCTGGCAGGCAGGTGGGTCCCATGTCTGAGAAGACTCTCCAACGACATGTCAGTGACATCAAGGCTGACATTCGTGCGGGGAGAAGAAAAAGATGTATAGAAGGGGACAGGGGATGACCTTCAAAGCAACCTCTCAACCCAAAATCCAAACCCAACCTCAACCTGAACCTATACCCTTTCCCTTCCCAATCAAAACTGAACCCACTTCTGAACCATTCACCCCTGAACCTACACCATCACACCCACCAACCTCTTCACCTCAACCACCTAAACTACCCATCATCCAACCCAAAACCTTAGCCAGAACCCAAACTCCTAAACCTACCCAACAACCAATCAAACCATCCCCTCAGCCTTCCAAACATCTCTCTATGGAGGAATTCAAGGCGGTCAAGACTAAGCTCATCAACTGTACAACTCTGAGCGACATCTCCTGTGAGGAGGATTCAGTCAACTTGACTTATGTTGATGGATCCTCAAGTTCCCTCACAAGAGATGAATTTCTTGATCTGCCCAGAGGAACTTTGGACCAAGCTGCAAAACTCCTTGGCCTCAATTCAGATACATTGAATGAGGAAGAAAAGAAGCTGAGGAGAAAGCTGGTGACTCTGCTGGATACAAAGAAAGGAGATAGGGTACCAAGACAACCTCTTGCACCCAAAAAGAAGATAATCCAGTGGAGGTTCGAAGACTCTTCTCACAACTTTGTTGTTGAGAGAGAGAATAGAGAGCTTAACAGGCTGAATGCCTCATCTCTGCTACACTTAAGCAGGTTCGACATTGCTGAGTTAGCAGAGAAACCATTCTCCAACCCTTCAAACTCCGATGTAGCTGCCCACATCAGAAATCATCTAGGCAGCCTTCATATGGCCGAGCTTACTGCTAGAAGCAAGGTTGAAGAGGAGTTGAAACTGAGAGAGGAGGAGGAAAGGAAAGGATCAGCAACCAAAGGCAAAGCCTTTCTTCAAATGGTTGAAGGTCCTGAACTTGAGACCATAGTTAGATGGGAGTATGATTATAACTCCCGTCAACTAACTCTCTTCAGGGGGTCACAACAGAGGGTACATGTCATTCAAAGTGATAGACTGGATCTCCTATCCACGAATGACTTGTACAAGCTTCTCAGCACTACTTCCGGGAAGAACAGAGAGACAGACAAATATCTTTTGTCCCTGGTGCTGAAAGCTTTGAGAAGCAGAAATAAGTGAAGTTTTGGTAGCATCAGCCTAGGGGGAGTTTGTTGGATCTAGAGAGGCTGTTGCAACCAAAACTAAGTCACTTAGAAGATTTTGAGTACAACATACAAAGGACTTCCGAAGCTAAATATGGAACTTCCGAAGGAAGAAGGAGCTCTTCCGAAGTCTAAGTGTAAAATGCACTTCCGAAGGAAAACTCCAACTTCCAAAGACAAAGAAGCTACTTCCGAAGATCAAGACTTAAAGACAAAGATCTGATGACAACTTCCGAAGTACAAGAAGTCCTCAAAGCCTCGGAAGCATAGAAGCATCTTCCGAAGTATAAGTGGCTTCGGAAGAACTTGTTCTTCCGAAGCCAGTTAACCTTCGGAAGACACTTCTATTATCCAGTGGACATAAGTATGGCCTGACTGACACTCCGCTGCAAATCTCTGAGATACTGCATGGCGTTTTCTCAAAAGCCATGTAGTTGACCATACTTTAATCTACTGTTTACCTTTTTATGTTAAGTACAGTTGCCATCTTTAGTCGGTGACAAAAGGTAAGTCATGGACATGTCATGACTACCATATCTTAGATAATACTTTATCTAAGATACCTTAACTATAGCATTGTAGTATATGCTTTAGTCGTAGGTTTCCAGTTCGTATCAAGTATAACCGGCTGTAAGATCTAGTATATATAGTTTCTCATTGTAACTCTTGTTTCATGCTGGTAAGTGTCTTGTAATCTTGAGTTGAGAAGTAATATATACAAGTACCTTAAAAATATATTTCTGCTTGTTCCTTTGATTACTTATTATATTATTATCAACTCTTGTTAAAGGCATTGCTTCATCTCATTTGAGTGTTATTATAAGCGAGTTTGAGAGAATCACAAGTGTTTAAGTGACAAAACCCGATCCTGCAGGTAGCATTCTGGAGGAACAGGAAAATGTTAATGCTGTATCATAGCATAACACTACTGATGCTGTCTCACATTCATTCAATCAGTCCTCATTGAATGAGCATGAGACATCAGCTAGAAACAATATTCAAAATTCTGAGCAAAACTTTTTCAACTTGGGTCTGTCTATGCAATTAGATAAGATTCCTAGGCTCATAATTCACAACACTCATCCAGCTGAAAATATTATAGGGGATGTCTCAGAAGGTGTGAGAACAAGAGAACAAACTCACAATGGGAATGTTTGCTTGCACTCATGTTTTCTTTCTTAAATGGAACCAAAGAAGGTGGAAGAAGCTCTCAAGGACAATAGTTGGGTTGAATCAATGCAAGAGGAATTGCTTCAATTCAAAAGACAAAAGGTATGGAACCTATGTCCACTACCACCTGGTCAAGTCCCCATTTGCACGAAGTGGGTGTTTAGAAACAAAAGGGATGACAGAGATTTGATCATCAAGAACAAGGCAAAACTTGTAGTTCAACGATACACACATGAGGAAGGGATAGATTACACTGATGTCTTTGCACCTATTGCAAGACTTGAGGCTGTAAGAATCTTCCTTGCTTATACAGCATCCAAGAACTTTACAGTTTACCAACTTGATGTCAAATATGCATTTTTGTATGGGAATATCAACAGAGAAGTCTATGTGTGTTAGCCTCTAGGATTTGAAGACCCACATCACCCCAACCACGTGTGCAAACTAGATAAAGCTCTTTATGAGCTGCACCAGGCACCTAGGTTGTGGTATGAGACATTTTCTCAGTTTCTCTTGAAGCATGGCTATACCAGAGGCACAATAGACAAGACATTGTTCATAAAGAAGTCTGGAAAAGATATTTTGCTTGTACAAGTTTATGTTGATGACATCATATTTGGTTCTTCAAATGACTAAATGTGCAAAGACTTTGAAAGCATTATGAAGAAGAAGTTTGAGATGAGTTCCATGGGAAAGATGAATTTCTTACTTGGAATTCAAGTGAAGCAGATGAAAGAAGGGTTCTTCATAAATCAATTTATGTATGTCAAGGACATCTTAGAAATATTTGAGATGAAATATTGTTAAGCCAGCCAAGACACCTATACCCAAAAATCACAATCTTTGTCCTGACTCTGAGGGGGAGGATACTGATCAACATTAGTACATGGCAATCATAGGATCTCTAATGTATCTCACAACAAGTAGACCTGATATCATGTTTGCAACTTGCATATATGCAAGATATCAGGCTGCTCCAAAGGTGTCTCACCTAATTGCTGCCAAGAGAATCCTTAAATACCTCAAAAGAGCTCCCCAATTAGGTCTCTAGTATCCTAAGAATCAAGACTTTTCAATCTCTATGGTTACACTGATAGTGATTATGGAGGTTGCAATATCAACAAGAAATCCACATCAGAAGGATGTCAATTTCTGGGTGGAAGGACCATCTCCTGGCAATGCAAGAAGCAATCATGTGTCTCTACATCAATTGATGAAGATGAATACATTGGTGCTGCAAGTTATTATGCTCAGTTGCTTTGGATTCAAAATTAGATGTTAGATTATGGCTTCAACTTTATGGAGACTCCTATCCACATAGACAACAAGAGTGCAATTTCTATCATAGAGAATCCAGTCAAGCACTCCAAGACAAAGCATATTGACATCAGGGATCATTTCATTCAAGATATTCATGAGATAAAGTTGATCAAACTACTCAAAGTTGATTCAAATGAACAATATGCTGACTTGTTCACTAAAGCCTTTGATGAACAGAGATTCAAGTATTTAATCACAACCATTGGGATGATAAATATTGACTAGTTTATCTCTTTTAAAAAC
Organism: Flaveria ramosissima; assembly: GCA_025215565.1. Taxonomy (NCBI): domain Eukaryota; kingdom Viridiplantae; phylum Streptophyta; class Magnoliopsida; order Asterales; family Asteraceae; genus Flaveria; species Flaveria ramosissima. Next base: position 71,880,202 of record CM046036.1, read on the forward strand.
CTTTCTAAAATGTGTCTTGTTTATGTTGTCTTTATACAATCTAAGTTTACTTACAAAAAGTGTTTCTTCAAAATTTGTAAGTATTAATTCTTCCGAAGAGAAATTTACCCTCGGAAGATATCTTTATCTATCTTCCGAAGGCAAATTCCTTTAAACAAGTATTCTCTTCTAAAGAATTTTAAGGCTCGGAAGAAAATTGATCATAGATCAAATCTACTTCCGAAGCTTCAAAACTTCTTTTCTCGAAAAACCATCTTACTCTCGGAAGCAAACTTCTCTTAGGACATGGTTTGCTTTTGGAAGTAAATCTGGCCTCAGACGATTTTACTATTGGAAGAATTTTTACTCTCGGAAGAAAGCTTTACAGTGTAACGTAAATCTTTGGGCCCCACTTTGTAAAATGTAAGATTTTATTAATGATTTCAGAATATTTTAAATGGTTTATCTTAGCGCTCCTATCAAATTGAAACCTAAACTGTCCTTTCACCTTATCGGTTTGATCTTTTACCCCCCCCCTGTTTAAAAACTTTCGACTTTCTTTCTTTAATTTCTTTACTTTCATAAAAGCCCTAAACTTCTACTATCTCCTTCTTCGCTCACTCTCAAATTCCTTCAACCCCACAGTACTTTCACAAACAATGACCCTAAACCCTCAACACAACCAGGTCGCAATCCTTGATTCTTCCAAGGATGCTGACTTTGCCCAAATCATCTAGTTTCTTACACAAGCTACATACTTCACCGCCTTCACTGTAAACCCCACTATCTACACAAACCATATGGCCGAATTTCGGGCCAATGGTCAAAGCGACACGTTCAATGGAAAAAGGGTCATCAGATTGAGGATCTGCGGACAGGATCTAGTCAGTAGTGAACTAACCATCAGGGAGCATCTAGAGCTTCATGATGAAGGCGCCCTTACTGAATTCCCCAACTCTGATTTGGAGGACACTTATACCCAAATGGGCTACGATAGTGATGTGAGCAAGTCAAATGTGTACAAGTTCAACTTTTCCTACAACTAGAAGTTCTTGCTTCACATCGTTCTCCACTGTCTCTCCAACAAATCAGGGGGTTGGGATCAAATCCTATATGATTTACGCTGCCTTGTCCATAGGTGGTCAAAGGCCTCAGATTCAGTTACTCGAGGTTTGTGTTAAATAACTTCCGAGGTAACCTTAGTAGGGATCCATTCTACATGTATCCTAGATTTTTTCAACATTTCATTAATTGTGAATTGGACTAGGACAAGCTTCAATGTGAAGACATCCTTCTTGTCCCTCACATGAGGTCGGGCATCTTCAAAACTCTGAAGAGGGTGTCCACCAACTTCACTGGAAGATTCAATGATCTTCTTCTAGGTATGATTGAGCCAATGGCTCCTGGTGATATCCCTGTAAACCCAACAATTGATGAACCCACACCAGACACCACCACTTTAATGCCAATCATCTCTTCCCACCCAATTAAATTCACATATCACAGATGCCCCAAACGAACCCTTGTTCAATCTACTCTGATTGAACAAGTTGCCCCTATTCACACCAAAAAGGCTAGAGTGGAACAAAAGGCTTCCACTCAGCTAGAGGTCCAACCATCCTCCACCATTGACCTTAATATCAGTGTTGAGTCTCCTCAGTCTCAACCTAATGAGCTTGAAACCCAAGTTTTAAGCCCTTAGGGTGAGTCCCAACACTCCCCTGAGCGCCAAAAAGGGACAGCCACATCACTGGCTCAATGCCACTAAATGTTGACCAAGGTCCCGGGTCATTAGGAATTACCTCTGTCATCAAGGTCATGATGTTGATCTGTCACACCACTCTCCAGATCAACTGAGCCCCTTGGAACCTCTGATTTCTAGCCCTCATCAATTAAGCCAAACTGAGGTGAGTCCCACAGGTGTGGAGGGGACTCATGTAGACTCAGCTTTCACTACTAAGAGTGTCTCATTGGGCTTTCAAGGCAATGGTAACATAACTAAGACTGAGTCTACGACAACCTTACCAATTGATGCCACTGAAAGGGACATCAGTATGCAAGGGAAACTAGGATGCCAAGAAACCACATCTGGTGATGATGATGAACATACTAGGTATGTTATCGCATCTCCCCTTGATTTTTCAAAAGAAGATGAGGGAAGTCTGTAACTTACCATCAGAGACCTACTTTCTAAAGTCTCAAACCTTGAACCAAATGTTAAGACTTTAGAGGATAGGTCTGCCAGTCAGCAACTTGAGATTGAAAATCTCAAGGCCAAACAAGCTGAGACACAGATTGAGAAGTCTGTTAGGCATGTACCTATTCAATTCTCTTTAAGTTCTTCCTCTAGCTCATCTACTTCTCAAGATGATACTACCAAAAAAGGGGGAGAATGTATAGATTCAAAGTCATGAGGAACCAAGCTTGGCCATCTCGACCCAATCTTCATATTACCCTGCACAACAACAACCTGCAACTATCTTCCCTCAGCCACCTCCCATCACAATTCAAGTGACCCAAGTATGCTTATTGATCTCACTAGATTTTTAACCAAGTTTCTGATAAGCTCTTCATTTGAACAACCCTAACCTGATGTTGCTATTGCCTACTTCGGAGCTAAAGAGCTTCAAAGGTTGAGTGTACCACCTACCACTGAAAAGGAAGCTGGTCAACCTAAGGCCATATTGAACCTGAGATTGACTTCAAAGGGAAAATAAGGACTAATGGCCGCAATAGACTCAGTTGGGAAAGGTAGTGCAATCTTAATCTCTTTCGAATCAGAAATCCAAGTTGTGGAAGGGATTATTGAATTGTCATCTTTGTATGATGATCTGCTTATCATAGAGGCTATCCTTGATCTAGCCTTTGAGGTAAACAGTAAGGACTTCCTCAAAACCCCTCTCTCTGAGACATAACAAGCACCACAAGCTTAACCCCACTCTCCCAAACCAAAATCATCTAAGCCCGAATCTCCAAAGGTTGGATCTTCCTCAGATCCCAAATGAAAAAGAAAGATGACTGCTGAAGAGCTTCTTGAGGAAGAAAGGTTGGAGAAGCTGAAGAAGAAAGGTAGACTCGACACTGGGAAACTATTGGCTGCAAGCAGCAAAGAAGCAGCAGCAACAATTTAAGAGTCTACCAATAACAGGAGAAGAGTGGAGGTGATTGACAGGCTCATCAGCCTGGGAGTGGATAATGAAAAGATGCTCCTACTCCAACTTGATGAGCTTGTGAAGCTGGAGAAGGCAACCCTGCTGCAAAAGGAGAAAGAGGAAGCAGCAAGGTTAGCCGAAGAGGAGGAAAAGATGAGAAGGCAAGAAGAGGCAGTGCAAAGGCAGAGGTTGGAAAGGATAGCTTTCCTATGCTCAAGGGGCTATTCTCAATAGAAGATGACTCCTCAAGAAAATGGCACGATCTTGTTTCTTTTCACAAAGAACAAGATCAAATCAATAGGGATAGGAAGAAAGCTGCTAGAGAGAAGTTGAAGGAAACGAAGAAGAAAGAGGAGGAGGCCCAACTTGCGGCTGCCAAGAAGGTGGGAGACAAAGTCTAGATGAAGGCTTATCTCAGGGCCCACGACTTCACAGGCAGGCAAGTAGGTCCCATGTCTAAAAAACCCTACAGCGACATGTTAGTGACATCAAGGCTGACATTCGCTTAGGAAGAAGGAAAGAGGTATCTCAAGCTCAAGGTGTATAGAGGATGGTACCTAAACCATAACCAACAAGACCTGAGCCCACACCTTTTCCCTTCCCCATCAAAACTGAACCCACTACTGAACTTTATACCCCTGAACCTATACCATCAGCCTTACCTCCACCCTCATCCATTGCCTCTCAACAACCACCACCACTACCCATCCTAAAGCCTAAAACATAACCCAAGAACCCAACCATTACCCAAGCCATCCTTTGAACCATCTAAGCCTCTGACCTTAGAGTAATTTAAGGAGATCAAGAGGAAGCTCATTAACTGCACAACCTTGAGCAACATCTCTTGTGAGGAAGAGTCCATAAGACTAAGATACATTGATGGCTCTTCATGTTCCCTCACAAGAGATGCATTCCTAGATCTGCCCTGGGGAACATTGGACCAAGCTCTTCAACTCTTAGAAACAAACTCAGACTCCCTTAAGTAAGAAGAGAAGAAGCTGAGGAGAAGATTGGTGACTTTACTGGACACCAGGAAAGGGGACAAACTGCCAAACCAGCCCCTCACCCCTAGGAAGAAGATTGTCCAGTGGAGGTTCAATGAACCTTCTCACAACTTTGTTGTAGAAAGGGAGAATGGTGAAGTCAACATACTTGACACACCATCTCTGCTACACTCAAGCAGATTTGATATTGTTGACTTAGCAGAGAAACCATTCTCCACTCCCTCCAACTCCCAAGTAGTTGCTCACATCAGAAATCACCTAAGCAGCCTTCATCTTGCTGAGCTAACCAAGAAAGCAAAGACTGAAGAGTAGTTGAAGTTGAGAAAGGAAGAAGGAGAGGGTTCCATTACAAAAGGAAGTTCATTCCTTCAAATGGTTGAAGGCCCCACTTCAGATTCTATAGTTAGATGAGAATATGACTATAATTCCCATTAACTAACTCTCTTCAGAGGGCCATAGCAAAGGGTACATGTCATCCAGAGCAATAGATTGGATCTTCTATCTACAAATGACTTGTACAAACTTCTTAGCACCACTTCAAGAAAGAACAAGGATACTGACAAATACCTTCTTTCCTTGGTGTTGAAAGTCTTGATAAGTAGAAGGGAGTGAAGTTTTGGTAGCATTAGCCTAGGGGGAATTTGTTGGATCAGATGAGGCTGGTGGAACCAAAACTACACTTAGATTATTTTGAGTGCAAAAGAATGAAAACTTCCAAAGACAAAGCTGCACTTCCAAAGCTAAGTTGAAGATCTTCCGAAGCTTAAGGATGAAGAACTTTCGAAGGAAGACCTCCGTCTTCCAAGACTAAGTAGTTCTTCTTCCGAAGTTAAACACTTAGAAGATTCAAGATAAAGCCTTCCGAAGAACAAAGTCATGAAGAATTGCAGAAGTCTCAAAAGAAGTTGATTCTTCTTAAGTATAAATGAGTTTGTAAGAACTTATTCTTCTGAAGCCATTTAACCTCCGAAAGAACCAACTATGAACCAGTGGACAAAAGTATGGTCCGACTGACACATGCTTCCAACTCTGATATAAGATATGGCGCTTCCTCATGCCCATGTAGTTGACCATATTTTATTTCACTGTTCACTTTTTATCAGTTAGTACAGTTACCAACTTTGGTTGGTGACAAAAGGTAAGTCATGGACATGTCATGACTACCTAATCTAGGATAGTATTTCATCTTAGATACCTTGCTTCTAGCAATGTAGTATTTGTCTAGTTATAAGTTCCAGCTGGTCATCTAAGTATAACCAGCTGTAGATAGTAGTATATATAGTTTCTCAGTGTAACTCATTCATATATGGTTGTAAGAGTCTTGTAACATTGAGTTGAGAATTAATATATACAAGTATCTTGAAAACCATTCTTGTGTTCATTAACTTAGTATATTATTATCAACTTAGTTGAGAGATTCTGCTTCATGTCACGAATGTGTTCAAGTGAGTTTAAACTTGTGTTTAGACACCAACACCGATCCTGCACTAATCATGCCAAATAACCCGAGAAATCCTCAGGTTTTCACTTTAAAAGGTGGCAACAAATATATTTTTCTGTTTGACCATTTTGAACATTGAAAGGTTCTTGACAAAATCTCCTCACCAACCTACGTATGGAAAGACTGACACTTAAGCTGTGAGTGCGATAATGCTTGAAAGCATTCAGAAATTCTGTGCCATAACCATGTGTTAAGCGGCTTGATGGATCCGTTGTATAACGTGTACTGCTCCATAAATACTACTAAAAAATTATGGGAGTCTTATGACAAGATGTACAAAATAGAGGATGTTAGAAGATTTTTTTTGTTGTGGCCCATTTCTTAGACTATAAAGTTATTGATACCAAACCAAATCTAAGAGTTACAAGTTATACTTCATCATGCAAAAACTAACTTTGGACCAAAGAATGCGGTTGTGAAAAAGAAGCCTTCACCTTTCAACAAGGTTGTTACAACTATAACAAGACAAGACAACATTCCTACTATTGCAAGAAGACAAAGCGTGAGCGAGAGCACATGGTGGATGATGATGGCATGCCTTTAGTGGAAATAATAACCAACCTAGTGGCTATAGTTGAAGATTTGAACATAGTGGGAGGCATCCCATAAGGATGGTATGTTGACACAAGAGCTACCTGACATGTCTATGGTGACAAGACCCTTTATACTACCTTTAAAGAGGCTAGCATGATGAAAAGCTTTCCATGGGGAGCAAAGTTACTATTAACATCATGGGTGCAGGCAATATGATCTTGAAGATGATTTATGGGAAGGAACTCACCTTGACCAACACTTTATATGCCCTAGAGAAACATAAGAACTTGATCAGAATGGTTGTTCAACAAGTTTGATTTTCGTCTGGTTTTTGAATCATACAAATTTGTACTTTCAAACACATGGAATGTATGTTGGTAAGGCTATGCCCTTAATGGTATGTTTAAGATGAATTTATATTGTAATAAAAAAATGTAATAAATAAAACTACTATTATTACTTATATGCTTGAGTTTTATGTTTGGCATAATGGACTAAGACATGTAAATTATAATTCAATTCATAGTTTGATTATTTTAAAAATCATACATTATTCCATATCAAGACAAGATTTACATGTGAATTGTGAGTTGAAACCAAACTTAGAAGATTATCATTTAAATTGGTTGAACAAATAATCAAACCCCTTGACTTAATTAACACAGATGTATATGATTTAAAGATGGTTATGATAAGAGATGAAACAAGTATTTCATCACGCTTATTGATGATTGTATTAGATATTGCTATGTACACTTGCTTAGAAGAAATGATGAAGCAACAAACAAGTTTTCCTTGTATAAATCCAGGTTAAGACTTATCACAACAAGAAAATCAAAGTTGTGAGATCAATGGATGTGCTGAATATGTTGCACCATTTGCATAATTATGTGCACAAAGTGTCATAATCCATGAGTGCCTCACAATCAAATGGCATTGCGGAACAGAGTAACAACATTTAAAAAAAATGATGAATGCTATCTTGGTTAGTTCTGGAGTGAGCCAACACATGTGGTGGGAAGCCATTCAATCAGCCAGTTATCTTTTGAATAAGATACCACTCAAGTATAGGGACGAGACTTTATAAAGGGGTAGAACACCTTCATACAAATACTTGAATGTGTGTGAGAGCCTAGCTAAGGTGATAGTACCATCTTTTAAGGCTCTTAGGATAAGACCTAAAACTATTGATTGCATATTCATCAGATACACTTATCAAAGTAATGCACACTCTTTCTTATATATAAGTCAAAGAATCCTAATATACATAAACATATTATCATGGAAGCAAGCCCGATGAATGTTGTATACTTTAAAAATATGTTTCCTATGCTAGAAAGAAGCAACTAAAAATGAAATTGATTTAATCTTGCAAAATCATATTTGGGAGCTAGTAGATCTTCATCTAGGTTATCATTTGATATTCAAAAAGAAGATGAAAATTGATGAAAGTATTGATAAATACAAGGCTAGGTTAGTAATCAGAAGTTTTAGACAAAATGAAGGTCTAGACTACTTTAAGAAATTACTTGCCTATGACATGAATAACCTCTATAAGGTTGGTTCTTGCTATTGTGCTTTAAGAATTTTTAAAGTACACCAAATGGATGTAAAAATTGCATCTCTAAATAGCAATTTAGAAGAAGAGATTTGCATGGAGCAACCCGAGGGTATATCCGCCCTGGTTCAAAATGGTACAGTATGTAAACTTATCAAGTATTTGTATGGCTTGAAGCAAGCTCCAAAACAATGACACCAAAAGTTTGACCTTGTCATGATTCATAATGGATACAAAATAATTAAGTGTGACAAATGTGTCTATGTGAAAGACACAACATGAGGTTACGTGATTTTATGCCTTTATGTAGAAGATATACTTATTATTGGAACTAATGATAAGATAATCAAATCTACTAAGGACATGTCGAAAGCGAGGTTTGACATGAAAGACTTGGGTTTAAAGATGTGATTCATGGAATCAAAATCATTAGAACCCACGAAGGTCTTGTGTTAAGTCAATCTCACTATGGGGACAAGATTCTTGGAAAATTCAAAGTAGGATACATGCGTGTAGCTCAGTTCCCCATTAATACCACCCAACATCTAAGTAAAAATAGAGGTGAGGGTGTTACTCAACTAGAGTACGCAAGAATCATTGGCAGTCTAATGTATCTAATAATATGTACTAGACCAGACTTAGCATATACGTGAGGAGTAGGCTAAATAAATATACTAGAAATCAAAGTTCTTAACATTATAAAAGTATCACGAGGGTGCTTAGATACATAAGATACATAAGATACACAAGATATTATGGACTGTATTATACCTAACATCCAACTGTTATCGAATGATACACTGATACAAACTAATATCGGATATAGAAGATGCCAAATCAACAAATAGGTATGTATTCACACTTGGTGGTGTATATAGCTTAGAAGTCGTCTAAGCTAACAAGTTATAGCCAGATCCATATCTGAATCTGTATTTATTACCTTTGATAAGTATGGAGAAGAGACATAGTGGCTACTTTAATTTGTAATAGGTATTCTAAAATAGCCAAAGCCTTTGTCGGCCACTTGCATATATTGTGACAACCAATTGGCGATTGGTAGAGCTCAAAGCTCAATGTACGATGGATAATCAAGGCGCATTCAACATTGACAAAACACACTACAACAACTACTCCCAATGGGTGTTATAACTACTAACTATGTAAAGTCAAAAGAGAACATTACAGACCAATTAATGAAAGGCTTAAGCATAGAGTTAGTTTATGAATCGCTAAGAGGAATGGGACTAAAGCCCGTCAAGAAGAAAATATGAGAAAAACCTAACCTAGTTGATTGGAGAACCCAAAATCCAAATTCAATAAGATAACTTAATTTTAAAATCGAGGGAGTCACTGTAAGGGAGTACCCCAAAACTAAATAAACATGAGTTTTTCACTTCTAATTCCATTTCATATTAGTGACATTAAGGCAAGGTTAAGCAAATTAAGGTTGTCATCCTCTAGTTGACAAGAGAATGTGAATTTCCACAACTCATGGATTCCACTACTGCTACGGTTTTCTCTCGTGAGATGTTCATCCTCTAGTATCGACCAAATGACGCTTACTTTGATAAGCTGTTTGGCACAACAACTCTTCTCGGATCAATTGTTTGAGTCGAAATAGAAAAAGTTTCTAGTCAAAGGTGTTTAAACCAAATAAATTATACTAAAGACGTTCAATGTCATTTATTTCTATGTTTAATTCCCTACATGAGTTTTTCAACTTGTTTTTAGTATAAATACTAAGACTCCCTTAGTATAAAAAAAACACTAGCAACTATTATAAACAATTTAAGAGCACACATTACTTTTAACTTCTTGTTCTTTATCTTTTCTATTTTCTTTTGAAGCTTTCTCGGTGGGTGTTGGGTCATTTCAGGCGGTAACAACTTTTTAGGCTGGTGTATTATGAGAAACAAACGAGTTCTTTTAGAACACTTGAAATTTGTTATAAGGGAACAACGTCTAACACAATTCCCGACCAAGAACTTTCTACTTTTGTTTATGTTTTTTTAATTCTTTCATTTCACTTGTACTAGTACATGTAATTTGCTGCTTTCATTATTTTATTGTACTGCAATCTACAATAATATTATTTATTTTAATTTTATACGCCAACAATTCCTTCAATATATCAATGATGACAATATATTAATGGATGTAAAATGGTGTCCGTTTCATTAAGGTCGAGGATTTAATTATGGTAGATAGTGATATAGTATCAATAATATATTAAATTATTGTTGAAAAACAATATGCACAAGGCACCTACTCATTGGTCAAACCCCCAAAAAAATGTCATCATATTTAACTTTAAGGCACTTTATTTGATTAATCAGATTTGCGTCATTATTAGTTGATTCGTGTAACGAACCCTTTAGTGTACAAAGATATGTTTATGTAAGCCAATTCTTTCTATATTAAATACATATAATTAATCACTTTCTTTATATAGAAAAGACTTGTTCTTATCATACTTTCATTCTTTTATTTTTTATTCCATTAGTGACATGCATCAATTCAAAAACTAATCTTCAGTATTTAGGTATGTATTTAATTTTATTCGTGTGGAGTTTTGGGATCGCAAAATATTTTTAAATTTTTTTTAAATAAGTAAATAAGATGTTAAAATGAAACATAAATCAAAAGTCAAATAATTTAAAGTTTACGGATGTTGTTACATTTTACTATATACAGAAGATATGGTGTGAAAATTTGATGAGAAAAGAGATGGGTGTTATCTTGTTGGTTTTTATTAAATCTTGTTAACGATGTTAGCTATGTGTATAATTCCATTATAATATTTTACCATATTTTGCTTTAGAAATTGATATAAATAAAATCATATTCATGCCTTGTATACGTTATGCGTGTTTCAATCTATAACTAGTCTTAATGCAAGTTGAATACCTAAATGATTAGTATTAATAGGAAATTTAAATATAAATTCAATTGTGGTAATATTCAAAGGTTCAAATAAGAATTAATTTTTAACTAAGTCATCTCATAACCGGCTGAAATAAACTCTAATTAAACTCATCCAGTAGTGTTGGAATCGGCTCATTGGTCGTTGAATATATTACTAGTCATAAAAAAACAATCCTCAATTTTAAAACAAAGAGTACAAATTAAAAAAACAGTTTTAATTCGAACAAACAAAAACAGCACAATATTATAAAATATAAAATACAAAATTTAATTAGATAGCACAAATTTTAGAATACATAGTAAATAAAAAAACCGTACAATTAAGTCCTTTTTAACTAAAAATAGTTCTTACGATAACCTTCCCTTTTATTCATCACTATCGGATGTTAGGGATCATGTTTTAAATCGGTTATTATATATATGTTTGAAATTATTAGTTTGTATAAGCAACTTAATTTTAAAATAATTATATTTGAAACTATTTTTTTTCTATAAATTACTTAATGTTGAGTTTAATAAACACAAGTAACTATCTACAATTTGAAAACGAAACAATTAGAAAATAGTTCGCCAAATACACCAAAACTCCCTTAGAAAAATCAAATCGAGCTATAATATTAAGAATGATGGGTGTACATAGCTATCAACCAACCATATGAACACAACACATTAAGTGTCACAATCTTTGGGGAGATGAGTTGTGTGTGAAGAGTTGAATAACAACCAAATTGGTAACATGGTTTTCAAAATAGTTATCCATGAATAAACACATCATAATGTGTACTTTATGCAATCTAAATTGTACAATCATTTAGTTCTAAAAGTTACACACATATAAAAGGGACACCCACATTTAAAACACGCCAAAATCCTCATATCATCTCTAAATTTGCTTGCATAGTTTTGGTCAAACACTCCAAAAGTGTAAACTCACAAGACTCCTTGAAATTGCCACAAATATCAAATATGGTAATTCAAATAGAACACATCATTGATGATTACTATTTTCGAACATATATAACTTTATGCACTAAAACAAATAAATGATGTATTATTGTAATGCTGTGATCTTATAATAATTGTATCTTAATTTAAAAAATTATGTTTACAAAACTAACTCTATATAGTTTATACTTCATACTTTTGTACTTCAAAGGATATGATATATGAAACTTTCTTCTGTTTGTCTTCGTTCAAGGATCTTTATATTTTCAAGGGATAAATTCATATATACCTTTAAAAACTCTTAAAATATCATATAGCTCTAATCAATGTAGAATATGATATATATACCTTTAAAATACTTTTTAAATATCACATATATACATGTATAAAACTTACTAAATATCATATATGTTCAAATAAAGTTATGTATGCCCCTGGAAATATTTTCAATGTCATATATACCCAAAGTGAATTTCATATACTCTTTAATAATTAAGATATCATATTTATTAATTATTATTTATTTCATTAAAGTACTCCAATTACGACAATTCATTGTTTTATTTTCCTCAAAATTTAAAAATTTAATTACTACTTTTATTTTATTAGTAATATGATCCTTCTTTGTACTATATTTGTAATTATTTTTATTCATAAACTTCTACGATGATAAGTATACATTTTTAACAAATATTGTTAGCTTTTATGTTATGAAAAATGATATTACGCATCAATAAGCTAGTTAAACACATCAATAAAATGTTTATTAAAGAAGTATTTACTTTTATATTATACTAACAACTTTTTTTTGTAAAATTTATAACAACATTATAATTTACTATATTTTATTTGAGAAATTTTAAAACTTTGAAATGTTACAACCTCATATACCCTATTAATATTAATAATAAGAAAATTAAGATGTTTTAAACTAAGTATTGGTTATTTAATTTTTCGAGAAAAAAATATGATAATCTATAATTAGTAAAATATTCAATTATAAAGTTTTGAGAAAACCATAGGTAAAACCATCATATTCTAAATTCCTTTTAACAAAAGAAATTAATATAGGAAAATATGATTTTTTAAGTTGGTTTAGGTATATATGATACTTAGAAAGTTATAGTAGTATACATAATAGTTTGAAATTGGTTGGGATATATATATAATATTTAAAAAGTTTTCTATGAGTAAGATATTTTAAATTTGGTTCATATACATATATATATATATATATATATATATACACATATATATACATACATACATACGTGTATATATATATATATATATATATATATATATATATATATATATATATATATATATATATATATATATATATATATATATATATATATATATATGTATATATATTTATATATATATATATATATATATATATATATATATATATATATATATATATATATATATATATATATATATATATATATATATATATATATATATATATCTATCTGTGTGTGTGTGTGTATGTGTGGGAGTATATATGAAATTAGCTTTAGTAAACTCGTGTATCACAAAATTTTACTAAATTGAATATTAAATATAATAAAATTATATTAAATATAAAAAATATTTTAAGATAAGATATGATTGACATTACGTATAAGTAAGGACTATAATTAATATAACAATGATATCAACTTTTTAAACTTTTTTTTTTATTTTTCCAAAACTAAATAAATTGTTTTTTTCAAAACAAAAAGTTTTAAAATATTATTTTTAAATTTTCTGTATTATAACTCTCAATTTTAATTATTATTTGGTTTATTAAAAAATTACTTATTAAACAAATCAATTTTAATATTTTTTTCATTTTAAAAAGTTTGGTATTTTAGAAAAAAATCTTATTTTATAAAGTTTTATTTCTTTAGAATAATAAAAATAAAAAGATCTCTTTCTATATTTATTAATAAACTATTTATATTTAAAAAAAGAGTTAAATAATACTATTAGTAAGTAATGTAATTATTTTATAAAGTAGATAAACATGAAATTTTTGATGAGATGAAATATGATATTGACATGTGTTTCATTATTTAATGTTTTATTAGAGTAGGTAAAACTTTTTTTTGTTTTAAATAAACTTTTTCTAGTAATGGATAGATGAATTGGTATATATTAAAAGAAAATATTAAAAGCTATTTTAAATTTTCTTAACAACAACTATTGATAAAAAGGCTCATTGTGAGCTCTTATTTTAGTTCATTCAATTTAAGTCTATTTAACTCGCATGTGACTTTGTGAACACGTGACAACCTTAATACCCTCATATCTTGATTTATCTTAGTTCATATAAACACATATTCATATGATACTAATATGATCATCGGATAAGAGCCCGACACTCTTGTCTCAACACCCATTCTGATGTATATCTTAGATGTTTGTTAAATCACCCACGACCTCGACAACAAACTAGCAAAGGATCAACCTAACGTGTTAATTAAAGCTCATCTGACGGATTGATGATTCAACGCTTTTTGTCAACATTCGTAAGGCATTTAGGAACGCTCTTTTCATCCAACTAGTTTTTTCGTAAGATAAGAAAGCAACTTCACCGAAAGGGCAGGTCTTTCTTTTTATTACTGATCTTATCAAGTAGTGCTTCGATAAGCCACCGCCCAATAGAGCTTAGCCATGTGTAGATCGAAAACGTCTCGCGAAGCCGGTCACCGGTAGGTCTAAGATGATTTTTTTTCTTCCTTTTTTTTCATTTCATATTTTTCATTTTTGTTTGTTTAAGATTTAAGGTGAAGACTTAATAAATGGATCTAAGTGGTCCTACAAGAAAAATGTGAACACCGATAATAAATTTATGAGTAAATTACTATTTTGGCTCCTGGGGTTAGGTTCATTTAACCCTATCAGATCAAAAAAAATATTTTGACATATCAACCCCTAACGTTTCATTCTAACACTAACTCTATTAACTTTTTTCTGTTAAGTGTAAGGGCATTTTGATTATTTTCATCTTAAGAACTGTTTATGTAAATTTTAAAATTTTAGGGTTATTTATGTATTTTTTTTTCAAATTACAAATACAAACACCACACACCACCACCATAACATATTTTAAAACCCAAACCCACCCATCCCTTACCCATCACCTTCTTCGCGCAAACTATAACATTGTTGGCACACCGCCGCCGGCAAACCACCACCCCCGGCGCACCCTTCATCTTATACACACACCATGACCTCTAGATCTGGGTAATCCACCATTACCATCACCTATCCCATCTCCACAACCATCATCCAACACATCTTCACCACCACCATTTTTCACCGTCGCCGACACCGACAATACATACAACCACCACCACCACCGCTAGTGCTACATCTCTCATGAGTTACCATCGCCGCCACCATCGTTCTTCACCGCCATCGCCACTGTAATCTCTCTATCTCTCGCTCTTTCCCTGGTGCAATGGTGGTCACCAGTGGTTCAGGCCATGGTTAGGGTGGTATGATGATGGTGGTGGTGATTGGATTTGGGTTTGATGGTGATGGTTATGCAAATTTGAGTGATGACTAAGGTAGTTGGATAATGAATGGTGGTGACGGGTCAGGCGGTCGGTGTTGGCTATGGTGGTTGGTGATGGTGAAAGGTGATGATGGGTCAGGTTGTGGTTCCAGCAGCGTGTGACGGTGACCAACGATTTTGTGATGACCGGTGTTTGATGATGATGGTGTTAGAGGATGATGATGATAATGAATTAATTATTAATTATTATTAACAGGGAAAGGATGCTCATTTAACAATATGCATAAATAACCCTAAAGTTTTAAAATTCATATAAACAATCCTTAAGGTGAAAATGACCAAAATACCCTTACACTTAAAAGAAAAAATTTAAAGAGTTAGTGTCAGGGGACAAAAGAGTTAAAAAAAGAAACATTAGGAGTTGATATGTCAAAAGATTTCTTTTTGGTCTGATAGGGTTAAATTGCCCTAACGTTAGAGGCCAAAATAGTAATTTACTCTAAATTTATAAAGTAAGTTAGGTAAAATGTGATTCACAATTCAAGTGTCCAAGGCCAAATATCACACCACATACGCTCCACATGTTAACATTGTTGGATTCTTTATGCCCAAGACACATAGAACATTGATGTGGTTAGTACGTTATGATCCAAGTCGGGTCATACCCAATAACAAGCTTAGCAAACACCAATAAATATTTAATTGATGATATGATCATGCAATTAAATAATTACACCAATTTAGGAAATGGGTTTTCTAAATAAATTGCATATGAGATGGAACAACTTATAAGGATATTTTATTCATGAGTATTATTTGTAATGTTATTTAAATTGGTTAAATAACATCAAATAATAATAGAGTGTATGAGTTATATAATTAAAAGGTTAATTACATAACTAATTAAATAACTAGTTAACATTAAATGAATGATAAAAATTTGAGGGAAACCCAAATTTTAAACACCATTCGGCCGCCCCCCTTAGTGGTGGTTGGTTCTTTATTTTGTCTTGGGTAAAGACTAAATTAACTAGTCCCACACTCCATCTCTATCTCACACACATGCAAATCAAAAGGCTTAAAATTCTCTCTACTCTTGAAGAAGGCTGAAAATTGGTTTTGGCAGCCCCTTTTGGTCGAGATTTTGGTGTTCAAATCCTAACAACAAAGGTGTTTGCTTGAGGCTTGTGGGTATGCAAGCTTGAGGACACCTTCCTTGGTGTTTTGGCCAATTCAAGAACCTCATCTCCTTCCTTTTTCTCTTGATTTTGGCAGCTCTTGAAAGGTAGTTTCATGAGTTTGTATATGGTTGTTATATTATGCTTGATAGCTAGTTCTTTCACATATATTTGATCCTTTGTTCTTGGGTTTGTTGATGATAAATAATATGCTTTAAATTTTAGTTTATAAAACATATTATTAAGCTTTGTTTCCGCTGCGTTTTCATGTTTAAGAGGTTAAACAAGTTTGATAAGGTGTCTAACAAACCCAACAATGGCATCTAGAGCCGGATATGTGGAAAACTAGCTTCTAAAGTCCTTGTAAAATTGGTTTTATGGGACTTAAACAACCTAAAAGGGGCTGTTTTGTGATGATATAATGAATCCCCAATCTTTCAATGTTATATCTTACATGCTTATGATTAAACCTTGAAAGATAGATGTCAAATGGTTGATTATTTTTGTTTGGACAAAAACCCTAAATTCTTGGTTTATGTTGGCCGAAAATTTTGGGTTAAATGGGGATTTATTTTGGTTCTTGAATGTTGTATATGTTGTTTAATATTGGTGCATAACCTAGCCTTGACCTTGTGTTGCTTTGGTTTTGGATGAGTGTTTGGTTTTGGTTAATTTCATTCATTATGGGTTGTATTATTTATTCTTTTGTGCTTGTATATGATTGTAATTTATTTATTCATTCAATTGTGATGTAATAAATAGATTAGGTGTATTTTCTTTTATTAGAAAATTTGTATTAGGATATAAATTTTGTAAAAGAAGATGCACAAGTTGGAAGCACAAAAGGAAGGCACAAAGAGAAGGACTTGAAGCATTTGGATGCAACTTCAAGTGGGGGTCTTTGGAGATCCTATCTTATGTGTTGTTATTAACCCTTAGGAAAGACCAAATGACAACACTTATGATGGCAAACAAATGTAGTCAACTTAGTGGCTATGGTTATGCACTTGTGATTGTATGATTATGCTTGTTTGGTTGTTTGTTATATGATTGTTGTTTGATATATGGATATGCATAACAAACTAATTAACAAACAAAACAAGCTGAAAATTTATGATTCCTTATCATTAAGTGATTAATAAAATGTTGTTAAAAGGATTAATGATTTTAATAAAAGGAGTTTTACTAAAAAGAGAACCATAAGGTACCATGTATTTGAAAGCATGCGAATACAAGGTACATAGAGTTTTCAAAACTAGAATTAATGAAAACTAAAATCCCTTTGGAAACAAGTTTAACACCATCCTTTTACACGACACTCGAATCACTTGAGAACTATTTGTGGGATAAAGGTCACCTAACCACTTTTAGGGAACTTGTGTGTTTGAGGTGGGCTTAACGTATTTGTGGGATAAAGGTCACCTAACCACTTGTATGTGTAAACTCACACGTGTGTGTAAGTAGGACGACTTGAATTGGAAACCATGTGCATAGGGTCACCGAAGCATGGCGTACAATGGTGTTGATGGGATTTTACATGCCAACTAAACATAAGATATTTAACCGATCCCATAAGGCTAGAATTTGCAAAAGGTTGCAATTGTCAAGTGTTGACTACCTTGTTAATTTAAATAATGGGATAAAGGTCACCTAACCATCTTTTAAATGTAACGTTGGATTCTAGGTTTTAATAATTAATTGTCTATGAGACATAAAAGGGTATTAATGATTAAAATTTAATATTTCAGAAATACTAATATGAACTTTGTTAATTATTGTAGAAATGGCCGCAAACAATAATGCTACCACCCCGACCATCCATACCCTATCGCTGAGAACTATCTTAGAGAGGGATCGTCTTAACCATAATAACTTTATGGACTGGTTTCGAAACTTGAGAATTATTCTCAAGCAAGAGAAAAAGACCTATGTCCTTGACGATCCCATTCCTAACCAACACGACCCCGAGGATGTTGAGGCCTATAACGATTGGCTTCAGTATACTGAGGATTCCATGCAGGTTTCCTTGCCTCATGTTGGGAACTATGATTCCCGAACTCCAAAAGGATTTGGAGCATCATGGGGCATATGACATGATTACCCAGTTGAAGGAAATGTTCCTTCAACAAGCTAGGGTAGAGCGCTTCGAAACGGTTCAAGCGCTTCACGCGTGTTGCATGGAAGAACCCCAATCGGTATCATCTTATGTACTTAAGATGAAAAGCCACATTGATCGCCTCGAGAGGCTTAACTGTCCCGTCTCAAAGGAGTTGGCCACGGATTTGATCCTTAATGGCCTAACTAAAAGGTTTGAGACGTTCATAATGAATTACAATATGAACGGGTGGGACAAGAGCATTGGTGAGCTTCACGCAATGCTCAAAACAGCCGAGGCAGGGATGGGTAGAAAGGTTCTACTTGTTCTCTCGATCAATGAGGGAGGTAATAAGAAAAGGCCATTCCCCGATCCCAAGGCAAATGTTGCCAAAGGAAAGGGGTACATCAAAGGCAAAGGGAAGGAAAAGGCTAAAGCGGAACCTCCAAAGCCTAAGCTTAAGAAGCCTAAGGTAACAGAGAACGATCCATGTTTTGAGTGTGGTGAGATAGGACATTGGAAAAGGAATTGTCCAACCTATCTCAAAGAGTTGAGGAACAAGAGGGATGCTGGGCAAACCTCAGGTACAACTTTCATGATTCATATTGGTTTAAATGTTATTTCTTCAAACACATGGGTATTGGATACCAGATGTGGAACTCATATTTGCAATTTGTTGCAGGGGTTCAAAAGAAATAAGCACTTCAAGAAGGGAGACACAAGTATTTACATGGGCAACAGAGCAAAAGTTGATGTCGAAGCCCAAGGAGACTATATTTTGAAACTTTCAAATGGTTTGGAAGTTGTTCTTAAGAACATTTTGTATGCTCCTAGTTTGACTAGGAACATAATTTCTGTTTCCCTTTTAAAACAATGTGGTTATGAATTAAAGTTTGTAAACAATGGTATTTATGTTTGTATGGATGATGTATTTTATTTTAAGGCTATGCCTTTTAATGGTATCTATGAATTGAATCATGATGATTCATCCTTTAATAACTCATTATACCAAACAAGCACCAAGAAACTTAAAATGGGTTTAAGTGATTCATATCTTTGGCATTGTCGTCTTGGTCAATTAAACAAGAATCGGATTCAAACACTTCAAAAGAATGGTCTTTTGAAAACAAATGAAAATGGTTCATTTGATAAGTGTGAATCTTGTTTACAAGGTAAGATGACCAAGTCACCCTTTAGTGGTACTAACGAGAGGGCAAAAGACTTATTGGGAATCATACATTCGGATGTATGTGGTCCTTTTAAGACAATGACAAGAAATGGTGAAAGATACTTCATTACCTTTACCGACGATTACAGTCGCTATGGTTATGTGTACTTGATGACACATAAATATGAAGCTTTTGAAATGTTCAAAATCTTCAAGAATTAAGTAGAAAATCAAGTCAACAAATCTATCAAAGTTCTTCGTTCAGATAGAAGAGGTGAATACCTCAGTGAGGCCTTTCAAGATCATCTCAGAAGTTGTGGGATCGTCTCACAACTTACTCCACCCGGAACACCACAACATAATGGTGTGTCTGAAAGGAGAAACCGAACCCTATTGGAGATGGTTCGATCTATGATGGCTATAAGCTCACTACCTCTATCATTTTGGGGTTTCGCATTGCTATCCGCGGCTCGTATTTTGAATATGGCCCTGACCAAGAAGTGGATTCAACACCTTTTGAAATATGGCATGGAAGAGTTCCATCGCTATCATATTTAAAGGTATGGGGTTGTGAAGCTTATGTTAAGCTAAACACCCAAAACAAGTTGGAAAGTCGATCCACTAAGTGTATATTCGTTGGATATCCCAAAGACTGTATAGGATACTACTTCTTTAATCCAACAGAGAAAAAGGTATTTATTGCTCGAAAGGCAGAGTTCTTTGAAGCTAAGTTCCTTATGGAAGGAATGATGTATAGAACAGTGGAATTTGATGAGGATCAAGATCCACAAGCCGATCACATTTGGTTGACACTAGCAATCAACATGAGGTTGTTGATGATGATTAAGAGGTTGTTCAATACATACAAAACGTTCGCAGATCTGGTAGAGTTAGCATTCCACCTGAAAGATATGGATTTTTCATGAATGGATGCTACGTGGTTGACTCCGATGAACCAACTACATACCATGATGCAATGTCCAATTCGGATTGTGACAAATGGCTGGAAGCCATGAACGTAGAGATGCAATCCATGTATGACAACCAAGTTTGGGAATTGGTTGACCCTCCACTTAACTCCAAACCGGTTGGATGCAAGTGGGTTTTCAAGAAGAAAACGGATATGCATGGAAACTTGGATACTTATAAAGCAAGACTTGTAGCAAAAGGTTTCACTCAAACTCAAGGGGTTGATTATGATGAAACCTTCTCGCCTGTGGCAATGCTAAAGTCAATTAGGATATTATTTGCCATAGCTGCATATTATGACTATGAGATTTGGCAAATGGATGTCAAAATCGCTTTTCTTTCTGGACATCTCGAAGAGACTGTCCATATGGTTCAACCTGATGGTTTTGTCGATTCACGACATCCTAATAAAGTATGCAAGTTAAAGAGATCAATCTATGGATTGAAACAAGCATCGAGAAGTTGGAATCAACGTTTTGATGAAGAGATCAAGAAATTTGGTTTCATCAAGAACGTTGACGAGGCTTGTGTATATAAGAAGGCTAGTGGGAGCATAATTACGTTCTTAGTATTGTATGTTGATGACATACTACTTTTTGGAAATGATATTCCAACCTTGGAAGGAGTTAAAACCTGGCTTGGAAGTTGTTTTTCCATAAAAGATCTCGGTGAAGCCGCCTATATTTCAGAAATAAAGATCTATAGGGACAGATCGAGGCGGTTGATAGGTTTAAACCAAAGTCCATATATTGATAAAATCTTGAAAAGGTTCAAGATAGAAAACTCTAAGAAAGGTATGGTACCTATTCAAAGAGGGAAAATATTGAGTACATCTTAATGTCCAAGCTCAAAGGATGAGCAAGATCGAATGAAGGACATCCCATATGCGTCTGCTATAGGATCCATCATGTATGCGATGATATGCATTAGACCGGACGTGTCATGCGCGTTAAGCATGACAAGCAGATATCAGCAGAATCCAGGTAATAGCCATTGGATGGCTGTTAAAAGTATATTGAAATACCTTAGGAGGACTAAGGATATGTTTCTAATATACGGATCTGATGAAGAGGAACTCGTTGTAGATGCGAGTTTCCAAACTGATCAAGATGATTCTCGATCACAATCGGGGTATGTCTTCATTATGAATGGAGGAGCAGTGTCCTGGAAGAGTTCAAAACAAGACGTGGTAGCATTGTCCTCTACAGAATCCGAATACATAGCCGCCTCATTAGCAGCTCAGGAAGCTGCATGGATAAAGAAATTTATTGCCGATCTAGGGGTGGTCTCTACCATTCAAGACCCCCTAGAAATCTTTTGTGATTACAAGGGTGCGATTGCTCAAATCAAGGAACCCCGTGCACATCAAAAGACTAGACACATTGAGCGGAGATTCAACTACATAAGGGATGAAGTTGAAAAAGGAAAGATATGTATTCGTAAAGTTCACACCGATCAAAACATTGCGGATCCACTCACGAAGCTCCTTGAAAGGGCAAAGCATGAAAGTCATACTTGTGCCTAGGACTTCGATATTCTAGTGATTGGAATTGATCTGTTTAGTATTTAAAAGTTTGGAACAATGTAATATTTAACTCTTTCATATATTTGTGATATTCTGAGTTATGTTTCTTTTAGCATGTATACATCCATGAATATGTTTATTATTCTAAATGTCAGTAGTCGGTCATGTTTGTGGGAACAAATATGAACGTAAGACTATTATGAACATGGATTGGTGGATATTCATAAGGCATGAATATAAAGCAATTGGTTGCTGCCAAGGTTCATAGATATTTGTGGGATACGAATATTGGACTGACCCGCGTCTCAAATTTTACTACATGGAATCTTCTTGATTAATCATAAGTAAATTTGAGTAAAGATGAATATCATTTGGTGTCCTCTGACCTGAGATACATATTGAGTTTTGATATTCACCAAAGTGTTATACCTTGAGCTAGTTTTTCAGTGCTCTGAAATAATGGACAGTACATAAGGCTATGTTCAGGTGTGACACAAGGTGATTGTGAGAAACGTATGTAGTCAAGATGGAATTTGTTCCTCTTATTCGTTGAGAGCAAGATGTCTAAGGCCTGATTAAGTTAAATCAACAAGGAATGATCATTTTGTGTCCTTGGATTTAACATGACATCTGTAACAAAAGGATAAATGATTGATTCACCTAAAATCATTTCAAGTTGGATACTTGAAGGGGATGATGTTATTGAATGGCTTTTAGTCATGCGTATTAAGGGTAGTAAACCGTTGTTAGGCGGTACTTACTGCTTGCATCAATCTTTTATGAATCTTGTGCAAGTGGGAGATTGTTGGATTCTTTATGCCCAAGACACATAGAACATTGATGTGGTTAGTACGTTATGATCCAAGTCGGGTCATACCCACTAACAAGCTTAGGAAACACCAATAAATATTTAATTGATGATATGATCATGCAATTAAATAATTACACCAATTTAGAAAATGGGTTTTCTAAATAAATTGCATATGAGATGGAACAACTTATAAGGATATTTTGTTCATGAGTATTATTTGTAATGTTAATTAAGTTGGTTAAATAACATCAAATAATAATAGAGTGTATGAGTTATATAATTAAAAGGTTTATTACATAACTAATTAAATAACTAGTTAACATTAAATGAATGATAAAAATTTGGGGGAAACCCAAATTTTAAACACCATTCGGCCGCCCCCCTTAGTGGTGGTTGGTTCTTTATTTTGTCGTGGGTAAAGACTAAATTAACTAGTCCCACACTCCATCTCTCTCTCACACACATGCAAATCAAAAGGCTCAAAATTCTCTCTACTCTTGAAGAATATTAAGGCTGAAAATCGGTTTTGGCAGCCCCTTTTGGTCGAGATTTTGGTGTTCAAATCCTAGCAACAAAGGTGTTTGCTTGAGGCTTGTGGGTATGCAAGCTTGAGGACACCTTCCTTGGTGTTTTGGCCGATTCAAGAACCTCATCTCCTTCCTCTTTCTCTCGATTTTGGCAGCTCTTGAAAGGTAGTTTCATGGGTTTGTATATGGTTGTTATATTATGCTTGATAGCTAGTTCTTTCACATATATTTGATCCTTTGTTCTTGGGTTGTTGATGATAAATAATATGCTTTAAATTTCAGTTTATAAAACATATTATTAAGCTTTGTTTCCTCTGTGTTTTCATGTTTAAGAGGTTAAACAACTTTGATAAGGTGTCTAACAAACCCAACAAACATTACCTACCAATAATCGAAAAGGTAGTTAAGATAAAAAGGAGTGCCATTTTAGTGATGGCGACAATACTGTTTTTGCAGCGCATGTAATTGTATCTGAAACATTCTATTTTACCATCTCAAACATAGTTTTTTTAATGTTTACGAATACACAAGTGCATGCACACATGAACATTCACACACACTTATATGTTTTTTTTTCAAAAATACTTTAGAGTATGTATCATTTAGCTAGTTGGTGAAAGTTTGTTTTAACACTATCTTTATTCATTTCAGTGTAGATTTACTTATTCATTTCAGTGTAGATTTATTCTTGATCAACTAGATATCATGAAGCATTATTGGTGTATTGGAGGAACATTTTGGTCCCCTTCAAATTGCATTTTAACACCATGCTACAAAATATTATATTATAAGGTTCACATGAGATAGAGGTTAGAGATCATGAACATGCATATCACATAGATTCCTTTGTCTTATATACATCTTTTTTTTGGTGGTTTTAGCAAACCCATATCTTATTTTAAGGATGATCAACAATAACATCCACAACTTATATCCATTCTTAATTTTCATATTTTTCTTCAAAATCTTTTGAATTGAGCAACTCTTAACCGCTTTACTTGTTTTCATTCCAATATTAACTCGATTTGAATATGTTTAGTTTTCATGTTGATTCGGTATCAAATAACTTTGGCATAATAAAATGATCTACGCTTTTTACAGGAGAAATGGAAATGAAAAAAGAGAGAGCAAAAGAACACAGAAAAGGTTGTCTCTTTTAGACCAAAGTAAAAGAAAGAGGAATGGTGGGACTTCTTTTGAAGTGGGCAAAATATTGAAACCTATATCAATTCCAAACACAATTTAATAAAAAAAAGTTGGTTGTTACTTGTTAGGCTTAGAGTGGAAGGGGCACCATAGTTTTTACCTTTTACTATTGTAGTCACCAACCAATGATATGATTTTAGTTATTTGAACATAAAACTACCCTACATCACCCTAAAAGGTTGTGTGACAATCTTTTGAAACAATAACACTATCCTATCAATAAAAAGTAAATTATATATTTATTAAAAAGCGGCCAAAGCAACAACTCCTCCGGCTTCATAGGCAGGTTCGTTAACCTGAATCCCAATACGTAGCTCTTACCCTAGCAATTGATGTTGGTGTTCCAGGACTACCCACCCAAAGCCAAGCTCGAGCCCGCATGGTTCCCTGGCCACCCTTGGGGGTGTTGTTTTCCTTTTATCTTTCTTCTTCTTTCATATATTGCATTTTGATGTGCTTGACACATAGTTTCCATCCCTTTTCAAATAATAATATTTTGAAGTATAAATATAATAAATAAGAGGGTAAAATCAGTAATATAGTTTCACTAGTGTCCCTTTTTATATATTATTGTTGGATACATATTATATCATTGTATTTTCAGTTGTAAAACACATTTTACAAGATAGGTGTAAACATTAGTAAAAAGTTATTAAATCATTTTCCTAAAATCATAACTTATTGTTAACCCATACTTTCTAGAAAAGAATTTACATGTTAGAAAAACTCCAACGAATTTCTATGACCATATTTTTGTAGCCACATGTTCAAATGCCATCTAGTTGGTCATTAAAATATACTTTCTAGCACCTTCTTTGTTGGTGAAACATTATATATCAAGGTTATAAAAACAAACAAACATCTAGTGGATTCAATGACATAACAATTTGGATAGAAATTATACTTTATAGTACTTGAAAGGGTATAAATATGACTTTTGTTAAACGTTAATAATTCAATTGTATTCAACTCCAAACTAAATATACTTCACGCCTCAAGTTTGACTATAATTTAATATTTTTTTGTTAAGAATCATACATTTTTATCACTAAACTATGAGCAGTAATTGTATCCAAATATAAATAAAAATCCATACCAAACCAAATATTCAAAATTCAAAAAGTCTTTGACAATATTGTCAAATTACACCATCAAAAATTCCTATATCAACAAAAGTGTGACTTTATAATACATACAATGTCTTTGTGTCCCTTTTCCATTTGTACAAGTGTTACAACACTATAAACAATAGGGACAATACTACAAATGGTATAAGCAAGATGCACTTGAACTACTTTCAAAGAAAAGGGACCAAAAGTGTATATTTCACAAAACTTATGGACTGAATCTGGAAGATAATAACAAGTCATGCATAAGCAAACCGATGAACACTTCGATCTCTGAGAATTGCAGTGTAAAGAGCCATTCTATTAGCAGGCATACTAATTTTCCTTTTACCCCCTTCATCTTTCAACAATGTCAAACTAGTCCTCAAGCTTTCAAGATTCTTACTTTGAGGTCTCTTTCTAAACTCATCTCCACTTCCACTTGGTTCCATCACATCTTCTGCAAAGTGAACCTTCTTTTTCTTCTTCACCCTCTTCTTCCCATCTACATCAAACAACCCAAAAGTCAAAATTCAAGAAAACAAAAGGTCAACAAGGCTCTGTAACTTTGACCGAATCAAAGTCAAAACCGATTTCAAGAAACACAAACTTTTAGAGATGCAGGGTCTTGGGTGGTGGGTGGCGGTGGCTCCGACGACGGCGACGGCGGTGGTGGGTTGTTTCTGGAGGCGGAAGGCGAGGAGGATGACGGTGCCGGAGACGGC
This sequence comes from Flaveria ramosissima, assembly GCA_025215565.1. NCBI lineage: Eukaryota > Viridiplantae > Streptophyta > Magnoliopsida > Asterales > Asteraceae > Flaveria > Flaveria ramosissima. The sequence continues at coordinate 71,906,624 of CM046036.1, forward strand.
GGCCATCGCCGTCGCTAACACCATCCCGTTTGAAGCGAAAATTGAAGATGACATGATGAAATTGTGAGAATTTGATGGTGATTTTGATGGATTTGAGTGATTGATGAAATGGGTATGAGAGAATTTGATTAAAGAAAGGGGATTGATGTTTGATCTTTGAGTTGCAGAAGAAGTTAGTTTCGTTGGTTCTTGAAAATGGGTGTGAGTTTTTAAATAAAAAGGGGGAAATTTTGGTTGGTTAGAATATTATTTTATTTCAAGATTTATTAATAATTGATAATTTATTATGAACTAAGTATAACGAACAACCTTTATGATCCAATTGCTTATTTGGTCACCAAAGTTGTTATATTTATTAATTAAAAACTTTATTTTAAGTTAGTATGAGTGGGTTTGTTTAACATGATTTTTATAATTTATTTTAATTGTTCAAAATAAAGTTTTGAAAGTTAGGTGTTAAAAATAATAAGAGGAGAAGCTATACGCACACAACATATGTTACTAATCAACTCACTATTGATTTGATTGTATAAGGTCAAGGGGTGTATGTTTTGATGACAATATTCGTGTATGGCATTGTATTTACCTTATACTTTTGTATAGGGCATGTATACAATTGTATAAGGCATCAATGGGATAGTATACGGCTATACGCGAGTACAAAAATTATAATCGTACGTGTAAAAACGTTACATGCCCATGCCCATATGTATATATAACCATATAAGAACATTCACATTGGTTTTTTTTTTATCCATATATCTTGTCTAAAAACAATCAATCCTTAAATTTATATCTTATTTTCAAAAATACTCATATCTCATTATCTATCTTTATCTTTATATTTGTTTTTATGATATTTGTTTCTCTTTCTTTCATTTATAATCTTAACTAACAACTATTTTGTCTTATTATATGTTTTTTTTTCAAATATTAATTAAAAGCATACATGACAAAATAGACGGGTTGGGTCAAACGAGTTTTGACCATAATAGGTTTGGGCCAGAATAGATTATTTTAGAAAGAAGAATCAAGTAATAAACTATCAAATAATTAGAATTGTTATAATATCTATTTTCAACTTCCGAAAATTACTACAACTTATATTACAAAACTATTATGCTCCAAAATAAAAAAGAAGTCACTAGAATTAAGATTGAGAATAAAATAGCCATTGATGTTCAATCAAATCTTCTTGAAGCTGACGAGGTGTTAGGCTATCTCTAATGTGTTGATGACGTTGAATGAGGTGCATAAACTCAGTTGTATGATTGCGAGATAATTCGGGTAAATCATCATCAACTTGATCATACTTAAAGCTAATATTGTCATTATCATCACGTTCATCTTCAATAATCATGTTATGTAGAATAATACATGCTTACATTATATTTGTTAATACCTTCACGTTGAACATTCGAGAAGGTCCTCGAATAATTGCAAATCTTTGTTGAAGTACACCAAACGCTCGTTCCACATCTTTTCTTGTAGATTCTTGTGCTTTCGTGAAATTTTTGTTATTATTCCCTTTTGGTGATGGAATCGTCTTCAAAAAAGTCAGCTACTTCGGATAAATACCATCAACAAGGTAATATCTCGTGGTATAGTCATGACCATTCACGGTGAAATTGACCGGAGGAGCACGTTATACGCAAGTTCCGTGAAAATAAAGACCTCTCTAGCACATTAATATCGTTATGTGAACCAGGCATATCAAAAAATGCATGTCATATTTAGAGATCATATGAAGCAATCGCCTTTAAAATAATAGTAGGTTCTCGTATGTGGCTAGAATACATACCCTTCCATTTCTGAAGGACAATTTTTTCACTTCCAATGCATACAGTCAATGCTCCTAACATCCCAAGGAATCCTTGTTGTTCGGCAATTGCAAGCAATCGTGCAATATCCTTGGCATTTGGAGACCGTAGATATTCATCAGAATAGATACGCACCATTGTTTCAGTGAATTTTTTTAACACTCTTCATTGCGGTACTTTCACCAATTTGTATGTATTCATCCATGAAATCTCCACTAACCCCATACACCATCATTCTAAGTGCCGCAATTATCTTTTATAAAGAAGATAAACCGAGTCTTCCTGCATTATTTCTTCTTTGGACAAAGTACGGCTCGTTCGACTCGGCCTCATTTAGAATACGGAGAAATAAAGGACAACTCATTCGAAACCTCCTTCAAAATAGCTTCGAGGTATATAATGGCTTTCTGCAGAGTAATCACGAATAAGCCCTGTGTCCCTAAGCATGATCACGTCGAATAAACTTACGACGTTGCCTTAATGATTGACCGTCGTCATCCTCGTTAAGAGTAACATCACTATCATCTTAGGCCAATTCCACATCCATAGATGGGATGGTGGGTCAAACCTCATCAAGGATGATGAGTCCAAAAGAAGGGGGTGTTTGTAACACTCTAGGAAAATCCCACATCGGCCATGGACATGAGATATTCCCGGTGCATAAGAAATGTCTGGTATCTAATATAATCAATGCATTTTGGGCGTATTGGATGTGGATGAGAGGAGAACTCCATAGTTAATCATGCTCAGGTGGTACCAATCCAGGGATGGGTGACTTTCCTGGGAAGTTTTTACCTGGGCAACCAAAAGAAATCCATGAGCTCCTCGTGAGTGAAGCGAACAATAATGATGATATGAGAGGCCGAGTGTTACAAAATGGTATCAGTACCACTCCTGTGTCATTCGGGATGGTAGGGCAAACCTCATCAAGGATGGTGAGTCCCCGGGGGTGTTTAGAATGACACCTTAGGCCAATCCCACATCCATAGATGGGATGGTGGGGAAACCTCATTGAGGGTGATGAGTCCAAAAGGGGGGGGTGTTTGTAACACTATAGGCAAATTCCACATCGGTCGTGGACAAGAGAGATTCCTGGTTCATAAGAAATGTTTGGTCCCTAATATAATCAACGCGTTTTGGACGTATTGGCTGTGGATGAGAGGAGAACTCCACAGTTAAGCGTGCTTAGGTGGTAGAAATCCAGGGATGGGTGACCTCTCTGAGAATATTTCACCCAGGCAACCAAAAACAAATATGTGAGCTTCTCGTGGGTGAAGCGGACAATATTGGTGGTATGAGAGGCCGTGTGTTACACAAGGGGTTATGGAAGCGATAAAAAAGATAGTAGAAAGTCCGACAAAAGAGAAAATGTTACGAGAGCAATTCACAAGGTTTCATATGAAGAAGGAATTATATTTAATGGAAGTAGCTTAAGTCGATGCTGTCACCATGGATGCAATTGATTGGTGGTCAAGCTATGGTTCGGAAATACAAGAGTTAGCCGAAGTTGCTCTTAAAGTTCTTTCACAACCTATTAGCAGCTCATCAGCGGAAAGAAACTGGAGCACTTACTCATATATACATAGTGTGAAGAGAAATCGTTTAAATACTAAACGGGCGGATACATTCCAACATCCGTCTTCAATCTCGATTCTCAAAAAGTTACAACAAAGGGCCAAAAAAATAAGATGTGAATCCAGAAAATGATTACTTGGAAGGGCCTAGTACAAGGTATGAAGATCAAGAAGAAGAAGAAGAAGAAGAAGAAGAAGAAGAAGAAGAAGAAGAAGAAGAAGAAGAAGAAGAAGAAGAAGAAGAAGAAGAAGAAGAAGAAGAAGAAGAAGAAGAAGAGAATGGCTACTCAAAGGGAAAAAGAAAGAGGCTGGACTAGTTTTATGAATTTACCGTTAAGAATTATGATTATGAGATGTTGGTTATTTATTTGAAGTTATGAAATATGAACTATCTGTTTTGAAGTTTTAAATTGTTTGGTTATGAAAGTTTTTTAATATGATTATAAAATGTGTTATTTTAATATGCAATTCACTCATTATCTTTTAAAAATATAATATAGATTGTTTTTATAGGATACGTTATACCACACTATATAGTACACCGTATCGTGTACCGAATTGGCGTTTCAGATGAACCTACCCACGCGTACCGAATTTTATAAATTGACGAAACGCGTACCCGTTTTCATACTGCGTACCGGAACGTATCGCGATCCATGTGACTATGAGTCAAATAAAAAACTATTGTGAAAAAATAAACCAAAACAATAAAAATAGAGTTAAACCAATAGGACAAACTTTGAAAATGAGAAAATAAACCTTAATCATCTTTAAACCATCCCCAAGTCTTCTCACAACACCATCATCAATTCATCATTACTGTTATCATCATCATCCACCATTTCTCTGTCATTTTTTCTTATTGATTTAGGTTTCAATATATAAAGGGGAGCAAAGTTCTTCAAAATCAAGGTGGGCTAACACCTCAGTTACAATTTTTCATATCACTTGACCCACTCACTCATTAGTTTTCTTCCCAAATGGAACCGGACAGGAGACAACTACCCTTCAACTATTGTTTTTCTTTTCTTTCTGGTGGTGATGGATTTGGTCGTTTTCAGGTGGCAGCCGATGATGGTGCTTTGTTATCGGAGAAAGGTCTAGTGAAAATGTTTTCGCAATTGTATGTTTGTTTAAGTGCATGTTTGGCAAAATAAAAATAAGTTACTTTTTGACTGTTTGAAGGGGTATTTTGGTCATTTTATCTCTCCAAGAAGTCAAAAAGTAACTTTTTTGTTCTTCCCAAACATGGCCTAAATAATTCTATATGTGTGTCAAATTACAAAATAACATAAATAAGTCAACCTTATATTAGGGGTTGATCCTTTCGATCTTCAAGGGTTTGTGGTTTGGACCGAATGCCAACAGGGTAATCTTGCTTTTTTATTTAAGATTAGCGGGGGCCGATGCTATTTATAATGCTTCTGACTGGAAATGAGTTCTTGATAAATTCACTTCGACATACAATAGCTTTGTGAAAACCAAATTTTCTTTCCGTGGGAACTCGGTTTTTAGAGTCATTAGATTTTATAAGGCCTTTGGCTAGAAATGAGATCTTAATAACTTTGGTTCTTAGAGTCATTTGATATTATATTATGTCTATATTTAAGGCTCCTAAGTTGATTTTAACTTCCCTTAGAAGGCTCGAGCATCGTTTGTCTAAGGAGAGTTCATCTCTTGCTTCTTATTTTCCTCGTCCATTGCTTTAGAGATTGAAAATGACTACCGTGCTTCTCATTGTTAGGATTTTTGTAGTTGGAATTAGAGAAAACTTATTAGGAGGATTGAAAATGCGTAGTTTAATGAGCTAATGTTATTAGCTATTGGTAAAATTGTTCTTAATGACTATACGGATTTGTGGATATGTGAGCTAAGACATGAAAGAATTTTGTGTTGAAGGAGTACGATTGCTTATTAATTAGTTGTCTTTTGCTACTCGTCCCACGATTTGGTTCGATATGATACCCAGGAAAGTAAATATTTGTGCATGGAGGGACTCTTCAACAAGATCCCAAGTAGGGTTAAATTCAATGCTAACGATATTACTGACTCAAGTACTTTATATCCTTTTTGTAATAATTATCCTGAATCTATCGACCATTTATTGGGTTTTTGTCACGTTTCAGATTGTCTATGGTCTCTTAGTTGGGCATGGATTAGTCAATTTTCCTTCATCTCGAACTCTTGAGGTTTCTTTGGATTTGTATGATGCGTTTAGTGGTAGTATTATGAAATATAAAAGGTTGGGTTCTATCGTCTTCACTACTTGGTGGGTTCTTTGGCAAAGAAGGAACAACGTGGTATTTTTCAATTTATCATTCTTTTAAATCTACTCGTTTGAGGAAAATCAATATTTTTCTCTTACTCGGTTTAAGATTCGATATACTAAGTTCATTAAAAACATGATCAAGGAGCTAAATACTCCTTTTGATGTTTTGTTTTGTTATTTTCTACCCTTGTAGCGTCTTGCTAGACTAAGGCGTTGTCTAATAACATTTGCCGCCGTAAAAAAAGATAACATTTAAAAATTGGAACATTTTACAAAATCTCCTGTCTTGGATTTAATTCTATGAACAAGAAACCAAATTTAAACACATGAGGTTAATAGTTACAACCTTTTGTAGAGAAGTGATAGTTTAACCTATTAATGAAGTGGCTAGACACTAGAGGAATCAAGTGTTTCTCCTTAAATTTACACATACTTTCCACAACTAGTATCACTATATAAATGTTAGTTTGATTAAGTTACTTATCTCTAAGGTTGTTGTTGACCGTTATTTAACCATTCAATATATACTAATTATCAACTCAAGTTTACATTAATAGTGTAACATGAGCATTAAATGTTGTATATATTTTTTGTTTTAAGTTTTTATTTTAAACCCAATATTTTTACGTATTTTACAATTTCAACTTTTGTACCATATACTTTTTATCTTTTACAAATTTTCGTTTTGCATTTCGGACTACATTTTGAGAGTTAACACACTATAACGTGCATGTGTGGTTCAATATTGTTATGCGTACTTTTTCCATTTAACAAATTAGTTATTGTTTAAATGTTTTACGTTTCACGTGAGTGGTTCAAGGTTTTTACGTTTACTTTTTGTTTAGTTTTATACTTATCGTTATAAATTCATTTGTAATATAAGTTTTTACGATGTTGGTGGTTTTTGGTGGTGGTGTGACATTTGTATTATTTGGCATGTTTTTACGCCTTCCGCCACAACGCGGAGACTTAATACTAGCTTATAACTAATTAGTCGGTGCTAATTTTGCATAGCAATTTGACTCTAATATTTGACAAATTTTTTTAACTTTCTTCTTTGACTCTAAATTATACCGATTTAACTTTTGATTGCGCATCCAACAGATATAAGTGTTACGATCAATTTATGTCACATCCCGGCGGAAGCGTGAAATGCTTAGGGTGTGACTTGTTTGTTCAGAACTCATCGATTCATAAATTTTAAACAGATAGCACATAAATATAACATAATTCATAGCATAATATTAAAGTTAGGATTACATTAAATCATAATAGTCAAAATTTGAAATAACATAATCCTATTACATCATAAAGATCTAACAGCTACATCTTCAGAGACGATGGAAATGAGCATCCACCGATACACTGAGGTCATAGAGATTAACTGTCAGATTCACACAAACTTTCCCATTATCTCTCCCCAGCCATTATACACATCAAAAGAGAACATTAAGTTGTTAGTCATGATGAATTCCTGAAAAAGCATACTTAAAATAGTCAACATAAAGTCGGTGAGTTCACAGGTTTATCATAAACAAATATTATTGATGCATCAGATACAACCAAACCTTACTTAATAATCAGATCGTTAACTGTCATAACATAATTCATAAATCAGATAATATAGCATCACAACACTCATCCTGTTGGTGCAGGAAATATTTGCCTAAGTAGCGCTACCAATATTATCCAACGGTTCCACATCCGAATTAATGGTTGTAACATAAATGACAGTATAGCTCAAAAATCTTAATAATGCATCAATTCATAAAAACAATATGTTTTTTCCCCCAAAAGTTTATAAAAATAAAAATGGGGCTATGAATCTCATCTCTTACTTCCAATGATAACCTATAAACAAAAATATTTATAGTTTAGAAAAATGTCTTTTCTTTAACGTTTTTAGTACCTCAAACTATAAAATTTATTTCAGAAATTATATTAAGGCATACACCACAAAATTTTACAGTAGGTGGGTTCTAAAATTAGGCATAATATAGTAAAATTTCATTTCCTCATTATTGATAGTCTATTATCTATAATTTTTACATTATTCAGATAATTTATCAGAAATACCTTCTGGCCTCTAAAAAATATCCAAACTTGGTCAGAATACTTGTTATAATTTTTACAGTTTCTCAAAAGTTTCTTATATCCCAAATCATAGCAAAGTCAATTTTCACGATTTTTATCATTTTACCAATATTCAGTGAAAATATCAGAATATATCCAAAAATTCTTATTTTTACAGACAGTTCTATTCTAATTTTCATATTTTCTGTAAATTTCTCATAATTTATTTCACAGCTTAAGTATTTTTCCCGATTTTTAGTTAGCAGAACATTTAAAAATTCATAACTTGAACATATCTTTGAGTTAGGTCATGAAACTTTTTCAGTATGTCCTATAAATTGTAATAATCAATATATAATTTTTTCACATATTTGTCAGGTTCGGTTCTTCTAGTATGAATTTTTATTTTAAATACTTAGATAATTTATATAAATTATTTTACTTACAAAAATGGCATCAAAATTTACAGAACTATATTTCTTAATATTCTAAATAGATTTTCAATATTTGTTCCCACAATCATAGTTAATATCATAATAAACTGAATTTAACAAGTTGTACCTAGGTTTGTAACCCTTTTGTTGATAATTTTCTTTATAAATTTTGATTATCAATATTTACTTTATTTATTTCAGATTCTTAAAATTTCCTTACTATCTTAAAATAAGTTTGATAGGTTTATAAAATTCATTAAAATCTTGAATGTTAAGTCAAAAGGGTTAATCATATGTGTTTATTTAAACACATGTATAACTTTTGTAATCTTAACTAGTTATGGTTTAGAGATTAGAACCTTGATTTTGACAGAGGGAGAGGATGAGAAGATGGTGAAGATGGCCTCTAAGTCTTGGTGGATCCATTTGTTAAGCTTGGTTTTGATGTTCTTGATTTCTTTGCAACACAACCTTCGGAAGATGGTGGTTACACCAGGCTTGGATGTTGTTGGTTGCTATGAAAACCGAGAGGGCGGGTAAAGATGATGGTAGTAACCGAGGGTGAGGTTGGTGGTTTGGTATAAGGTGGTCGAGAGGGTTGTGATGAGGGTGAAGATGATGATGGTAACCGATTGAAAAGAGTGACCGAGAGTGTTGAGATGGTGGTGTGTGTGCGGTTTGTGTAATGACCGAATAGTAGTTTATATGGATCTTCGGTCGGTGGCCATCAAAGATGGTAATTATAAGCCTACTACTAGGTTTGATGAGTAGGCTACTCATAGGGTTATTAAGTGTCAAACAAAGGGAGTGGCTTAGTGTTCTATGGCAAGGTGGCGGTGATGAGGTGTCTTGATCCGGTTTGATGTTAATCACCGAGCTTAGGATGATACTCGGGTTGCTTAATTGCCTAATGAACCGAGACTTGAATGGTGTTTAGCTTGAGGTTTGAGTGTAGGAGATTTGCTTAGTTTTGTTTTGATGTCAAGTTTCTTTGATGTTTGGTTGGGTTGTATTTTGGTTTACTTGGTGTTTGTTTGGTGTTGTATTGTTGAGATACTTTGATCACTTAATGTTTGGTATCAAAAGATTATGAATATGGATACATGCATACTTAAAAGATTGTGCATGCATGCAAGTATGCATATATATATACATACATACATATATATATATATATATATATATATATATATATATATATATATATATATATATATATATATATATATATATATATATATAAACACATATAGGTTATAAGAGGTTACTTAAATACAAAACAATATATATGATGGTTTAGTAAAATGTTATCGTATGAAATCCTATATTTTTTGGGTTGTCACAATTTAGAGACTTAAAAGAAAGTAGAGGAAGAAAAAGTTAACTCAAATCATCGATGTCATTTCTTATTCTCCTGCTCCTATAAGTACAACTACGAAATGACATGACTAACTAATCTATTAGAGCATTCATATCTCGTTTCCTAAACTGATATGATTGTATTTCTTATATTATATGGTTTTAAGTCGTTGTGAGAAAAAAAATAAAAAATGTTGCTGTTCAATTTTTATTTTAAGAAAACACTGTTTAAACTCTTATAATTTTTTTAATACTTTTTAAAGTCGATGTGTGAGTCGAGTAGATAGAAAAATAATGATAAAGGTAAAAATAATATTATTTAATTGAAAAAACATAGAAAATATAATTATATTTAACATAATTATATGAATTAAGATAAAGAATGGCCGGGATGCATATTGATAATGAAAATTGATCTCTACATTATTACAATATTACACCTACTACCTTTAATGATAGAAAGTACATTTAAACAATATAAATTAACCAAAGCAAATATGCTCTCATCAATGTTGGCATGAAAGTAATCGTAAGTTTCGTACGGTGATAGGGATATTATCATGATTAAGAATCACTCAAGTAAGAATAAGAATCAAGCCACTCATCCAAAATGACCCAATTTTCTCTAGGTTTGTACACCGGGATCGAATGACCTGCACCCTGCAAAGTAGTTGCATACATTAATACCGAATTGGAACTCGAATTTAAAGGATTTTGAATTGGAATTGAACTAAAACTAAAATTTTGTTTGAGTGAGATTTAGATTCTTACCTTAACAGTCGCATACGTCAAAGAGTATTCATTCTTTGTATATTTCACTCGATATCTACAAAAGAAGAAGATGTATGTTACTTTCAATGTCTTGCTTTAATCAAGTACAAGTATGTCATTTCTTGAAACTCCACTTAACTACATACTTCTAAATCAGAAAAACTAAAAGTAACTCCATCATTCGAATTGAAATTCAATTTTGAAGTTAAAAACTAAACAACAACTAGAAAGCTCACCCGGCAACATGACGATTAACAAACCATGGTTCCCATTGTCTTTCAATTGAAAGATTGAGAGATTTTATCCAGTGCTCCGCCCCAACGTATGGAAAAGTGTAATCATGATCGCCGCTGCCAATGAAAGTTTTTTTTTAGAAAATAAACATACAAGACCATTCACAATAAAGGGTTAAATAATATATGTGCCTGATGATGGGCAACATATAGGCCTCATTGTCGCCCATCGGCCATGGATGCTTCTCATGGATTTATTCTTTCATGGTAGCTCAAAAGTATATAATAACATAAACTTATAATGATTGATGTAAAAGTGAGACCGAACTAACAATGTATGGACAAATGAATTACGTGGTTTGTCTATAGATAATATTAGTTATATTTAAAATATAGGCACAATTCACACGATTGCTTTGAACCGTATGTGTTTGAACAATTTTTCTAACTCATACTTTATGGTAACAATAATTAATGTTACTATTAGTAAGTGCTTTAAACATTTATATGCTACAACTTATCCAAATGTCAAAATTGAAATAATAAGTTGTTTTGATTGATTAAAAGATATTCTAACTACTATTAAGCCCACTGTGTTCGGCGGATACATAAGTAGCATCAATATCACACCGTCGTTAGCGACTATTAATACTGAAAAAGCTCGTAACACAAAAGAAATAAAAATAGAAAATAGTAAAACCAAATGAAAAGTAGACGTAAAAACGTTAAACAATGCACGCCGTTTGTGGTGTGTGCAAAATTAGACTGAAATGTAAAACATAACACGACCGTTAAAAGGAAAAAAATAGAAGTAAAAACATTGAACCACATACGCATGTTGCAGCATGTTAACTTGAAAATTTTAGACCGAAGCATAAAAATGAGAAATTTATAAAAGATGAAAATTATATGATAGCAAAGTTGAAAGTGTAAAGCATGTTAGAGTTAAATGTAAAGATGAAAACTATTAAGATTAAAAAGAAAAAAATTAAAAATTAAAATAAAACGTATAAACATAAGATGCAACTAATAATGCATAAACAAATTGAAAATTAGTAATATATATAAGTATCATACCTAAGAATCATAACTTGACAATTTTTTGAAACAAGCTTTTTATGATAGTCGATGCTGCTAGTTATATCGTATTTATAACATTCTTGGTCCTCCTTCTGGTATCGGTAATGGATAGTTTCATTAGTTTTTTCAAACTTCTCAACTGTTCCCTGCAAAAATACATAGAAAATAAATTGTTTAAAATGCTGAATAATAATTAGATATAAATGGTTAGAGAATGAGACAATTAATTTATTGAAAGATAAAACAATGAATATTGTTCTATTTTAAGATCATGTTATATCATTATTTATACAATTCTGTCTTTAACACGATTTTTTTTTCAAAATGTTATAATTTAGAAAAAAAATTGAAAATAGATTATTTGACTAGAATAATATAATTATGGTAGTACTACTCCTTTCAAGTGTGGTTTTTTTACAATCTCAAACTCCCAATTAAATGGGTTGTCAGTTAATGTTATATAATATGTGTTGTATTTATAGTGATATTTTTTTTAAAAAAATTACTTTATATTTTTAAGTTCACCTAATATATACACATATTAATGCATCTTGTATCAACTTTTTTCACGCATCTTTCATTTCATCATCACCATCTTTTATTATTAGGGTTTTGAAATAGGTTTTAATGAGAAAATGTTCCTCGCAGGAGCAGTTTCTTTCTTTCTTTCTTTATTTCTTTCTTTTTTTCTTTTCCTTTTTGTTGTTGTTGAGAAGCAGCTTCTCCTGTGAGTAGTTTCTTTAAAGTTTAATGGATACATGAAACCGTTCCTAACAAAAGTTGTTTCACTAGAGTTAACGGAGTAGAAATGGTGGTAAAGGAAGCAGACAAAGATGGTAACGGTGTTACTTAAACTGATCCTGACAAGAGTTGTTTTTGACATTAACTAACAACCTTATTATATATTGGGATTTTAATATTGTGAAGAATCCCCCCTTGGGACGGACGGTATTATCATTGACAACATTATTCAGATCAAATAACCAATTTTCATTTTTTTTTTCTAAATTATTCCATTTTGAAAAATTTCATTTTAACACACTCTAGTAATATATAGAGACATTTTAACATTTTAATTAGCTAGCCTTCACAATATGACCTGGTGCTAAGGTGTCTGAAAGGTTTCTTAGGCATATTCAATTCAAACATTGTTTGATAAATAGGTTGGATGGTCACTCTTGCTCGAAAAAAATATATAAATCGACATAATAAGACGTTAACCATACAACTATTTGTGATTGATAATTAAGGTTGATAATTAAACATGTTGAATTTAGCTATAAATTAAGAAGAAAATGCTAATAGCATAACAAGTTGTAATATCAATCGGAACAACATACCTCGCGAACATGAAGCGCTTTTTGAACTTCCTTATTGTTTCCATAATACAAAAAATACTTTGCAGCAATTGCCTAAAAAACAAAGTAAGCTTTTATTATTCTTTTAACTATGAATATACGGTCACTACTAGAAAACTTTAAAGTTTCTAACAAAGTAATTTGCTGGAAAATCTGTTTTCTAATAAATTTCCAACAAAAAACATTTTTTTGGAAAACGCCCATTGGAAATTCTTTCCTATAGCTTTGCGAAGGTTTCAGACAACTTTCCGATAAAAATACCATTGTCATAAAATTTACAGTTTTCTAGTAGCGGGTTTAAAGTTGCAATTTACAAAGTTGAGAAAGAAAATTTACTCCACAAAGTGGACTCTTATTGTCATCATCACAATACGGGTCTAATACATTGTCTACATTAATCCTGCTTGTCAGCTGAAATCAAAAGGTCATATCAAAATTACAATACCAAAACTTGTAAATAGTTTATCAAAACGACCTATAGGGGGTACCTCATCTACGCGTTGAAGACTGTTCGAACATTCGGTATTTTCAGGGTCACTATATAGATAGTTACCATGACAAGTTTCTTTTCCGGACTAAAACACAACACCAAATAAACAACTCACTCAAATAATGAAGTAAATGTGTCATGATGACGTTGATATATCTAAGTTCGTCTTAATCAAAATGTAATCAACTTTAAACGTTTTTGTAATTATATATGTCTAACGAATTAACAATACCTCGTAGACATCATCTGATATAAGTGCAAGTCTATGAGCGAACTCAAATTTCGAATTAAAATCACCAAATTTATCTGTGAGAGGGCTAATGATCATGCATCCCTGTGTAATGGGAAAACACTTTTGGTGATTCTATATATCGTTAAGTAAAACAATTTGTTTTCAGAGAAGACACGTACCTTAATATTTAGTTGTGGTTGATCTCCACGTTCATTGCCTACAAAATGAAGAGAGTATGTTAAATAAGAGAAAGAGATCTAATTTCTTACATTTTTTATATTTGCCTTAGTTATATTATACTTCTATGATATTATATTATATAATCCTACACGCTATGTTATCTGGTATAAATCTATTACGCAAGTGTGTGAAGTGATTAGATAGTTTGTTTGATGCAAAAGGATCGAGAAAGTAAGAAAAAGTTAATTTTATGTGAACAGATAACTAATAAAAATACTTTCCTCTAAATAAGTATGTGTGAACTCGGTTTCAGAAGAGTGTAATCAAGTCATTTTATAAGAAGTAATATTATTTGTTTTATTATAAACTGAGCATATAGATTTTAAAGGTGAGAAAATATACCCCACATGAAATTGACATAAAGAAGATTTAGGGTCGAGTTTTATATTTTGAATTGTTTGATGAAGCATTCGTGTTCGGATTAACCTGAGTATTTAACTTGTGGTTATATTTGTGTTAAGATATTTAATACGTTATGTTGACCTCACAACCCGTTTAATCCATTTTGTCAAAACCTACTAACTTGATCACATGTTTACAACTTGATTATTATCCGAAAACCAGTCAACTCATTTGACAAATTTAGACCCAGATAAAAAAGGTCATGTTCGGGTTACATGCTCTTCTTATATGTGTACAAGCAGGGGCGGAACCACGTTTTGAGAAACAGGATCAAGTGACCCCAATAATTTTTTAAACTAGTAGTGGATCATATAATACCGATATTTTGGGTGAACCCATAGTTTTTTTTAAGGTGACCCTTAGTGTTATTAAGTTCAGACTACAAACAAAATTTGTTCTTGGTTCACTGGTTCTCCTCTGGTTGCACGCGTCCAATCTTTTGGAGGTCACAAGCTTTCAAAGGTTTTTTTTACACTCTTTTAAAAAATATAGAATTACATTTTTACCATTCAATCTAGTTTTTACCCTAACCCAAAACCCTTCCCCCATCACTACTGCTTCAGACTTCGCCCCTCCTATCCAAACCTCCCTCGCCCAGCTCCTCCTTGACTCCAGTCTCCAAAAATTAGTTGTTTAAACTTATTTTTGAAATTAGTTTCTTGCCCTTTTGCAAATCTTGTTATAATTAATATTTTTGGGAGAAAAATTAGTTTAAAGATCATGTTGATGTTGTCCAAAACCAAGTATGCTTTACATTGTTTATATGTTTTGTAACCCCTTTTTCTTTTTATGTAGGTATGAGGCAAGTTCAAGAAGTAACATTGTTTATATGTTGTGTAACCCCAAGGGATAGAATCATAGACATCAATTGCAGTTTCCAAGTAAATAACCACAAACAAGGTTAACAGGTTAGCTTTCACGATGTTTGTTGGTTTAATTAGGTTGCTCCAAAAACAAGTTCAACTTTATGAATAAAGAGATATATGTTTATATTTGTGTATGCATGTAATTTAATGAATTCAGTAGCAAAGCCTCATGAATATAAAGTCAAATTAACAACAAATAATGTATAACTTAAAGTCAAACATATGAAACCAATATAGTTTAGTTTGCCACACATCCTTACTGATGAAGAGATTTCTCGGTTGGAGGAAACTACAAAGTGTTAACTCTCATTCTGAAAAGATATGCAAGTTTTTATTAATTTCTTTTGATAGTTTAATGTAATTTAATGATGTCTTTTTACGACCCGAACCGATCGGACACGAAAAATTTGAGTTGCTTTGTTAGAAATCTAGTCATCAAAATATAGTGACTCCATAAGAAATAATTTCTGGTTTCACCACTATGTATAAATTAGAATTGAATGTTTTTGACACACAGTAACAATGAGTCAGTGTTCAGACTAGACGATTCGACTTGTTAACCGAAACTCATCAAACTTGTACAATTGACAGCCTTGTAGTATATGACTAATGCAGTTTAGTGAATAAAGATATAATAGAAAACTCAGACAGGTATAGTTTTTACCAAGAGAAGGGCATAACTGATATATTATAAACCACCAAAACATACAAAGTAGATATTTTATTGGACAAACTAACAAAGGTAAACATTTATTGAGGCTATGACCTTCATTTGTTGGTTGTTAAAAAGAAAAAAGAAAAACCTATGCCCTTCATTTGGTTAACACGTTACTCCCATATTTTTTTATTAGGAGTTAAGGAAAATTTCGTAATATAAAATATTGCATCAGTAATATCAGATAACTTATAAACAAAAAAATGTATTTCTTATTTATATGTATAACAAAGTTGTTACCTTTGTATACCTCTAAAGTAACAATTGGTACGAGTAAACCCATATATGAAATCCCAGTAATATACAAAGGATTACTGAGAAACCTTGGGTGCTCCTCAAGCCACTGCATTTACATATTATTATAATTAGCATAAGTTAATTAAACACAAATCTATTAAGCAACAAATAAAACTTATCATACCTTACTAAGAAATTGATAACTATGTTGAGCTAAAATAGTATCGCTACTCTTTGATGCTTCGTATGTTGTCGCATACGAAAACCCGGTACCCGCAGGTAAATCTACTAATAGTAGATTAGCATTCTACAACATTGAAAAATATGTATATTATTCACTGCAAAGTACATAGAACATAAATATATATTTATATATATTAATATTCTAGAAAATATTCCACCAAAAAAAGTTTCTACGTTGTTTTATCTACGCTATTTTTTATTTAAACTAAACTACCTAGATAGAATATATATGTGTGTGACTTGGTTATTATTTAGTGA
Organism: Flaveria ramosissima; assembly: GCA_025215565.1. Classification (NCBI taxonomy): domain Eukaryota; kingdom Viridiplantae; phylum Streptophyta; class Magnoliopsida; order Asterales; family Asteraceae; genus Flaveria; species Flaveria ramosissima. The sequence goes on from CM046036.1 coordinate 71,923,278, forward strand.
CTTTTTCTCATACTTAACCTAATGTAAGAGCTCATTACAAAAGAATTTAATAAATAACAAAACAGGTTTCATAATCTTTTCATTTAAGTCAGCATCGAAAAATAAGTTAATTACATAATATTTTTTATGTAAGTCACTTTTCTTTTGAACTAGTTAATCATTAATAAAAACAAGTCCTCAACAATAGATTAATAAATTAAACTCATGTCATTTTTACAGCTAAGAAAAAAACATAGGTAATTTTATTATAACAATATCAAAACTTGTTTATTATTTGATGATTAAATATTAATAATCTATTTAAGAAAAACGAATTATTTTTATAAAAAAACATATATATTACACTTTGTAGAGAGACAAAAACATAATAAAATTATCATCGAACCTTTGCCCATGAATTGGGATTCAACTCCAATGAGAGCTTCTCATACGTTGAGTTATCAAAATTGATACTTAGTGGACCTGCAAAGGAATTTAATAATATGTTGGTGGGTTAATCTATATAATAGGGTGTTTCATACGGTTTTATTTGAGATGAAACAAATCTTCAAGAAAATTAGAAAAAGAGAAAGGAATTGATGCCAAAAATTCATTCATAAAAAATTACAAAAGTGAATGCATTCTATATATACACAATTATCAAACACTACAATCTCAATGTATGATGTACCACTCCAAATGCATGACAACTTTTGGCATTTGGCTACTTTTGATTTGAAGGTAAATTATTGGCTACCGTTTAACAGTTAAATTACTTTTCTATTATATTAATTAACTTTTATGGTGTTCAACTTTTCCTATATAACATAGAAATTATATTATGCTTTTTTAAATTCCGAATACAAAATTAGTACATGTTTTTTTTCTTTATGTTAAGGTGTAGGTTTCGTTAAAATACGGATCAAATATAATATATTATTAATTCTTTTACAACAACGTTATGTTTTTTAGAAATTTTGAATTTTAGTTACGACGTGATTATCTACACGTACTTTTGATATAAATTTTCTTTAAAAACAAGCTCCACAACACGCGGCGAAAACCTATGGTCCAAGTATAATATATTTAAACTCTTTACAAGACATCGTAATTATTTCTATATTACGAGTAAACAGTTACGATGTGCTTTTGCGTTTCGATATAATATTTATCCAAGTCAGCGCAATGCGCAGGTAAAACGCTAGTTGACTTCTAAAGGCTATGTTTAATAAAACTAACTAACTACATCGATGGAAGTCAACAAGTTTATCCATGCAACCATAATTAAAATTCAAGCTAGTCAAACTAAGTCAATTCATGCAAACAAATTTAAATTAAAGAAACTATTTCCAAGCAATTTTGTGATTTTAGATTTAATCCAAGAGATGTGAGGGTACTTGTGACGTACGAGTGGGTCGGGTTGGCGTTGATGGGTCAAGGGTCGTATCAATTTTGGCCACATGAAGAAAGACCTTTTTCGCAAATTCGAGAGCTTAGGGTGTCACGCCGAACCAATTAAGCAATGCCTCAGGAGGCAGACCGATGATGCAGTTGCTAAGTCTTTCAAACTCCGTAACATATGCGGTAAAAGTGAAAGATTGTTGAAGCTTAAACATAGCTGCTTGATGGTTGTCATACGAGGATGGACCAAAACGCGTTTCAAGTGATTTGGTAAAAGCCTCCATCACCGGAAAGACTATATGAAACTATAGCTAATCGTTTTGGGGGGGGGGGGGGGGGGGTTGAAGTTATAGAACGTTAAAAATTAGTCGGCTTGAAACTAATGTGTATTTCATGTGAAATGTTTTTTACGTATTGAGTCCAGCCCTCCTAATTTGAGTCTCGAGACTTTTGCATTAAATTTTTTAAGCCTCGCCACTAGGTTTGAGGATGAGACCTCAAGATAGGGTTTGGCAAGAGCAGTGAACATATCAGTGATTTGCTCGGTCTGAGCGGCTAATTGGGAGATGAGGAGATCAAGTTTGGAAGCGATGGCTTCGTCGACGGTAGGGTATTCACGATGACGAGGCATAATCACGATCAATGAAAACATCCGTTGATATGGCTCTATTCAAGATAAACCAAATCTTCAAGAAAAATAGAAGTGAGTTGATACCAAAAATTTGTTCATGACAAATAAGAAATAGTTGTTCAATGGAAATTGAAGGTGATAAAAACTATAATTTTATTTTTTCAAAAGTAAAAGAGATAAATGACAATTCAGGAAACAAAGGCCATTTACTAGTGATGGGGTTCCCTACCATATCTTATGGTCTAGAAATGACAGGAATACTCTTATCATGTTCCTACAATAATGCTATTTTTAGGTAAATCCTAAAATCTTTGAATCTCATATACTTTTGAACTGTTTCATATTTACATAATTACCTTCTCTTAAAGGGTTAGATTATACGTATATCTTTTGTTATGTGTCATATCTTATTCTCTAAAAATAGTTTTAAAACTTGTTAAATTATACCCATGAAAACAATCTCAATTTTTAAAAAGTCTTTTCATGGAAAAATTTCAAAAGCAATCTATATAAAAAATATTACAAACGTATTTTAAAGTAAAAACAAAAAAACTGTATAAATAAATAGTGTAGTATAAAAACATTTCTCTAATAAGATCAAACGTGTTGTGGATATATTATATATAATAGATAATAGATTAGATGACCAATGCATATATACAAGATTTATTTAGGCTGAAGAGCTAGTTCGAGTTTGTTTATTCAATGAGCCATAATACGAGCTTGAGTTCAGGCTAGAGCGCATTTAAGTCCCATTGAATATTTGGAACTTTTTGTTAGTTGATCCGAAGTTTCTCACAAATCGGCTTGACTTGTTTACGCCCCTAGCATAATATATATAATTTTATTGGTTAATTTCAAAAATTCTTAAAACTCAATTTTGTTTATAGGTGATACTTATAATATTCATACTAAAAAGACCTCGATATCCGGTTGGGTTATTTGATTGTACGGTTTGGTTCCCGTACTTCAAATACTAAGGGGCTGTTTGATTACACTGACTTTGTAAGATCTAACTGGGTTAGAAGCTGACCCAATTATAAGTTCTGACTGGATATGCATCTGACGAAACTTGGCTGTTTGATTCAGTATCTGACTAGAACCAAATTAATTCAGTATTTAAGTAACAAAACCCACAGGAGTCACACCACCGGTCGGAACCACCACACCACCACCACAACCACCACTATCACCGCACACATTCCGACCAACACCGCAATCCACTGTACACAAAAGGCGGTGCCGAAGGCAATGCCTGCGAATCGCGAGACCGAAGCCGAAGCTGAAGGCGGTGCCTGTGGATCGCGAGGGGGCGACGACCTGCAGGTCGCGAGGGGGTGGCAAGCTGCGGGTCGCGAGGGGGCGATGGGCTGCAGGTCACGAGGGGGCGCGAGTCAGCTGGTCAGCAACTTTTTTTTCAAGGTTTGGGTCAGTAATGGAGACCCGGTCAGCCGGGCCCGAAGCCGAAATCAAACGGGCTGACCCGCTGACCGAGTCAGCCGGACAGCCGGGTTAGCCCGGTCAGCCAGGTCAGCCCAAAAACAAACAACTCCTGAGCGGTTTCAATCAATTTGGTTAATCTTATTTTCTTGGATGTTTCTATAATTAATAAAAGAAAAAGCATGAAATAACAAAATAAATTTAAATTAGAAGACAAAATTAATAATAAAAACTTAAAAGATTTTTACTTACATATTAAGATGTTGATACGTTAAATAAAAAAATTAAAAAAAAAAGTAATAGTTATCTTTAAAAAGTAAGAGAACGAGTAATCGAGTATGACAAATAAAAATAATATTAAATAAGGTATGAATAGTATCATCCGTTCTCAAAACCCTTTGATGCCACTTTTATTTATGTAGTTACTAATAACCACCCATATCATTAACTTCAACGTAATCTACTCTTATTCAATACTTCTAACACAATCAAACCCTTATACTATATATGTAGGATTCGAACACTCATTGGTTGGTGAGAATAATATGTATCACTTACCACCAAGGACATCCCTCCATATATTACTTATAAAAAACAAATATTAGATACGATATAACACACAATACTCTTTATGAACCTACTAAACTTACCGATTTGATAGAGGAAAGGATAAAATCCAGAAGTACCAGGGCCGCCAGTGAGATAAAAAAGAAAAGGGTCGTGTGACGGGTCTCTTTGAGACTCAACAAAGTAGTAAAAGAGCTGAACTTCGTTGTCCGCTCCAACGCCAACATATCTTATTTCGACATAAACAAACACAAAAAAACATTCAATCATCCGATAAACGAAGAGACAATATTTTATATATTTCGACACGCAAAGAAGATCGAAAACATACCCGGTTTCAAAAGTGAAAGGGAGATCACCATCAAAACCAGGGAGATTCTTCACAATGGAATTGGCTTGTGACAAAGAAGATAACAAGTTTATCCAAATAATAAAAAAGAAACCACCTGTTATGTGATTGGTGCTCATTGTAGACCAAATTTTTAACTTTGAGCGACAGGGTGAACCCAATTTATGGGTGAGTTTTTGGTAGGTACAATTTGGGGTCCACTTTGAAAACTGCTATACAGTGGATTAAGAGTGACCAAAATCGATAATACATGAAGAAAATCAATTCACATAAACAGTGGAATCAGTGAATCGCACGTGTTGTGGAACAAAGATTGCCGATTGAAGATGGTGGTGATGATGATCGACAATTGAAGATGAGTAGATGATGATGATTGCCGAGTGCCGCTATTATATTCAACACCCAACGACCAATATACATATTTATTAATTATTTAATTTTTTTCTAATATCATTCATTAGGGCTTTAACTTTTGGGTAATGCAGGTTTTCATTGGTTAGACCCATCCGGACAAAGGACCGAAATAACTCTAAACTTAGGAAAGAGGACCGGACTATAAACTTAGGTTTTCATTGGTCAGGCGGTTCTGTTTCCGGTCTTTTTGACCCGTTTCTCAAGTCAACCCGATTTACGCTCAGCTCTCTGCCTCGTTAATGAGAATGAGAAACAAAATAGGAAAAAAAATGTCTGTATGTAAACATCTTTTTATTTATTTTTTTTATTCTCCTTCACTGGTGAAGAGTATAGTTAATGAGTGTGAGATGTTTTTTTATTATATATATTTTTAGTTTAATACTACTCATTTTACTTACTACAATAAACAAAAATCTTAGTACTATATGAATTTTTGGAAACAGTATAGAATAAAATGTACTTCAAAAAATGAAAAAAAGATGTATATATACAAAATGAGACAACACATAAAACTATAAAAGGAAAAAAAACGTAAAATAAAGAAAGCCCATACTTTTCAATAATTTATTTCTTTATTTCTTAGGAGTACAAAATGAAAAATACCATTTTCTTTTACTTTTCTTTTGAACCGTTGAATGGTCAAGACAGGACAAATATTACAATATCTAAATGGAAAACAACCACTCATTCTCGTTGGGTTAGAGGCGATTCATTAAAAAAAATGTTACAATGTGACTCGAGTTAAAATAAGTCATCACCGGGATGAAATCAGGTTGAAATGAATTTCTTAAAAACATTTTTTTAAAAAAAGGTTCTTCTGTTTGGAATAAAAAAAGTATCGACAGCCATTTTCTGATAATTTTATCAAATTCATATATTATATATAGATAATGTTTAATTTACACAAATTAGAGAAGAAGTGAAGAAGTGGAACACCTTGTCCCGTTGAAAAAGAAAAAAAAACAACCATTGATTTTTCTGAATGAGAATAGTTCCGTAAGGTTGTTTTCTTTTACTGTCATTGATAAGAAACGAAAATAATAATATATAGTCTTTTTCTTTTAGTACATCTTAAAACCATCTAAATTGAAATCAACTACGTTTTTAGTTATTCAATAATAGATGCTTACTGTTTGATAGAAACAAGAAGAAAGGTATTTATTATTTGTCCTCATAATATTATTCAAAGTTTTGAAAAAAAGGAAACATTATTTTGTTGGGAATGAAAATCTAACATGAGGTGTGTGTTTGTATATATGCGAGAGAGAAAGAAAGTGAGGATATAAGTGAGAGAAGTAAAGAAAATCATCTAGTTATTTCTTAACATGCGGAACAAGATAAACTTGCTTTTTCTTCATTGTGTGTTTTGGCGGAATTGTATGCGGCGTGATAAATTAGTATGGACTGCAGTCGAATATTCGATTTGTTTCCTAACCAAATTTATGTCAATACCCGGGTCGTATTTGATTCTGTCCAAATGTATACTAACTCGAATTTATACACGTATACCAAAAATATGAACGCAATAAATTATTTTTTTAAGTAAAATGTACAGTAGTAACCCGGAACTTTAGGAACTTGAGTGGGTTAAAATGACATTTTATAAAATTTTTAAAAAGTGTTACGGGGTGAAAGTGTAAAAATTAAAAGCAAGGCGTATATAAAACTAAGCATAAGCGCTTTTTATTTGACCCCAGTCGTTTACGATATTGTCCAAACGTAGATGGACTGGAACTTATATTGACACGTACACAAAAATACGTACGTAAGATATTATTTTTTCAGGTAAACTTGTATCATTATAACTCAAAACTTTAAAAACTTGAGAGGGCGAACGTGACATATCACAAAGTTTTTTAAAAATAAAAAAAACATAAATTAGAGAAAGGCCTATGTCTTGGGGTTCAAAACCCACATCTCAAACAAAAGGCATGTGATTTTATCACTTGCGCCAAGCACACATCTATGTTTCTTTCAGAAACACACACATATATAGACGCAAATAATGGAGACAAAGAAAAAAAGGAAAAAAGATTTTTTTAAGGGCAATAGTCTTGTGACACGTGATAAGATCGATGACAAACCCAACCTAGCTAAATAAATAATAATATATTTACATGAAATAAGATCCATTAATATTCTTATAACAACGATATCAATTTACTATATATATATACATATCAATTTGTAAGGTCACTGACCAATCATAGCCATCGACATAAGCAGTTCTAATGTTTAAATTATATTTTGATTTTGTATTTTTAATATACGCTATTAACTTATTTATCAATTACTAAATTAATTTTTTTAATAACTTTCATTACTTAATTTAAAAAATAAATAAATTTGTGGTTGTGTTTAATTTTTTTTCTTAATGTTCAAGTATAAAGTTTATTGAAAACTAAGCAGTATTCAAAATAAGTTACATATTAAGTATCGTAAGATATATCGACTCAGTAACATGCTGGTATATTGAAAAATAGAAAACCGATACCGACTGAAAAACATTGATCACTCACATTAGTTAATGTTCTCATTTGACATACTTTTAGGCATTAGGTACAATAGTATTATGGTCGTTTTTGTTATATAAAGTTACTTATGTTATCAACGTTGATATGAGTGTGTTGGAATGGTGTTTAAGTGTTTAAATGTTATATATTAAGTGTAATTACTCATCTTTTATGTAATTGATTGTTTTGAATAAGTTAACTATGAGTTAAAGTGATTTTGTAGGTAAAATGATCAAGTTGGAAGCTTATATGGTGAAGAAAGGCGTTTGATGGGTCGAGAAACGAAAATTTCAAGTACAATAGAAAAGATCCCAACGTAGCCTACTGTAGCTAGTGTAGGCTACACCAACTTGAATTATAAGTGTTTTAGAAATGCCTCCATCGTAAGCTTAGGCTACGTCAGGGTTGACGGGCCCTATTCGTAGCCTACTTTTGCTATAAAAACACGATTTGGTCGATTTTGGGTGACTAGGTTTTTATTTGTGTATAACTTGTGGCATTAAGTTTTTTTATAAGTTTAACATGTGTTTAGGTTATTTAAACAATTTTTTTAGTTAACCTCTATTTGAATGTCACGTAATCTCGCGCGAATGGTATGGTTGCAAAGTTTAGGTTGCTAATTGAATTGGTATTGTGTATTAAGACCCGCTAAGTTTTGGTTATCTATATCATTTAATCGTTTCACACATAGATCCCCGTTAAGGATTTTCTATCAAGTTATACTAAACATTTACCGAAAACCAAACCAGGATCCTGGAGTACTATATCATTTAATCATTTCACACATAAAATCCCCTTTAAGGATTTTCTATCAAGTTAGACTAAACAATTACCGAAAACCAAACTTGGATCCTGGAGTAGATTATCATTTCTCATAATTGTCTTCTTGATCAATTGTAATTACTTGCACTTGTTTTCCTATTTAGCTAGTTAATTAATTTAAAATTCCATTTTTACAGGCACTAGTCTAAGTAATTTAATAATTTAGTTAATCATTTTCTTATAAATCAAATTGCAACACACCGACCACTACTTACACGAGGATCAACAACACTACTCCCTAACTAGTTTAAGGTAAACAGGAACACACATTTCAACATTTTATTTGTTTGATACTTCGACATCGATCAAATGTCCACTTCCACTTGCGATGACGTTATAAAATTCATTTTTCATATATAATGCTACATATGTTATTGGCGTATCTTCCAATACACATGTTTGTTACAACGTTTAAACAATACACTTTTCAAGTTTTTACCCCGTCATGCAGCATGGGGGTCAAAATTCTAATTGAAATTAATGAAATACAAAGCTAGTGGTTTTACCCGTGATTTGTGTTGCCTCTGGTTTGAAAAATTTCTTTGGTAAGTTGGTAGAAATGAGCATATCTCAATGGTATAATAGAAATTTAAGGACTATTGCATTGTTGCTAAAAACTAAAAATATATTTATCTTGACTTGTAAGTTTTGGTCGCGTTGAACGTATTAGTTTTAAATAAATTTAAATGAAACGTAGTTATACATAATCATGTAACAATAGTATGTTCGAATTGTAAAAGATATCATGTTATTGTGGAGTAATAAAACAACAAATATATTATAAACTGGGTCGGTTCGTGTAAAGTCTATATCGAAACAAAAATAAAAATAAGTATGTTACAATTGTGTATTCGGAAATTTGTAGAACATTATATTTGAAAAGTTATAATTAGAAAAAAAAACTTATATTTAAATAATAATTATTATATTAAATACTTTTGCTGAAAAATTTGTGACATTTTATAACCTTAACTTTGTTGTTAAGCAACAAATACTAATATTAACGTACGATTTTTTAAAATATATTATTGATTAACTAGGCTTTTATAATATATTGAACCTAACAAAAGTTTTGTTTTTCAATTAACTTTGTCTTTTTCAATTACCTCTCCATTTCTTTCTTACCATGTAAAAAACTAGTGTTTTTCTCTTTCTTATCATGTAAAAAACAAAAGTGTTTGTGAGAAAAAAAAACCTTAAAACTTAACTGTAACGAACAGTAGATTTTATTAATATTGAGTAATATGAATCAAACACCCGAGTACTATTTACGTTGTGCCATCGTGAGTTTTTTTTTTTTTTTTTTTTTTTTGAACTTAAGTTCATTTATTATATGTTTTATTTCGTAAACATTTTTATTTTAATAAATGATTCAAATTGTTCGTTGGTCCCAAGTTTAATAAAAAATACAAGATTGAACCCGCGATCTCTTGAAACCTTTAAATTCATTTATGAACCAATTATGAAACCTTTAATATTCAATTATAAACCAACATCCATTTTCTATCGTCAGAAAGCGATCCTAGTCTTTCGCATGCGCCTCTATATATTGAGAACGTACGTATTCAATGAAAGTGTTTATATGTCGCAAAAGTTTTACAACTAGTCAGAAGCGTCTCTACAGTACAAATAACTAAACTAAGAGTTTTAGTCCCTCAAATTTTAAGGGCCCTCAAAATAAAAAAAATACTTTTATATATATTATAAGCTGAAATATATGTGATAATCTAATCGGTATTGTGTTTGTAAAGATAAATGGGAAGGATAACAAAATGATTGAAGGTTTATCAATATACACTTACAAAACTTAGTTTATCGAGGTGGACTTACGAAACTTGGTTCATCAAAAGTTCATCGACTGTTCACTGTTGACGGTTATAAGATCATCAATTCTAAATTCTGTTTTGTAACTAATCACCTAACACCCTAACTATTATTGTCTAATCTTAATTTATGCTCAATCGCTTCAATCTAGTATTATTCTTTTGTCAATTTAATATATTGGTTTCTAGTTTTGATTTTAATTTACATTCACAATTAAGTTTTCTCTTTACTTTAATCGATTGTTGTTTTTAGCATTTAGTCTTTTCTTTTGCAATTGATTTTGTTCTAATTAATTAAGTTGTGTTTTGTCCTAAATTGTATTCCTCCAAACTATATACAATTTTATTTATGTTATCAATTCGAATTAAAGGTGTTTATGAATAATATATAGACGAGGGCATCAAAATTTTGTTTCGTTTTAAGCTTTAAAAGATATTAAGTCGACCCTGCAACTGATCTAGTGGCATAATAACAACAATGGGTAGAAGAGCGTACCACATGTCAGATTATATATATATATATAAGTCGTCCAATGATGGTTGTTTTATTTGTAATTCCACAAATTCAATACTTACGTGTGCAATCCCATTTGTAAGGCAACGAAGGTGACGATGTTTTAATAATAACTTTTCTTATGTTGCCATTCTGTTAAAGTTATTTTCTTCATCATCATTATATTATACATAATATTATATAGTTGCTTCATGTGATACTTATGTGCTAGCATAGGCGAACTTAGCTTGAATGGACTGCAGTCATATGAATACAGTAAATTTTCGCATATATATAGAGATGTATATACGAGTTTTTCAAGTGACGACATTGTATTTTTGGACGGCGACTCCATTAATTATATAAAGTTACATATAAACCCAAAATTTATAAAAAAAAAGCCGATGAGTTATTAATTAAAAATCTAAACAAGCCCACTCCCACTATATACACATAAAGACCACGAGTTAATTAAATTAAATAAATTAGCGCACTCACAAATAAACCTTAAAAATGAACTTGCAATTTGCATTCGAAACTCAAAGGTAGAAGGGAAAATTAGTCGATCGGAAGACAAGACTTAAGATCATCACTCAAGGGATTGTCGATAATTATTGCTTAGTTTTTTTAAAAAGTTGTTCTTCAATAAACATGTGAAGATTAAATTACGTAATCGGATGAGTGACGGGAGTGACGGGTTCATGAAAGATTCTTGCATTCATTCTATTAAAAAAAATTCTTTCAATAAGCTTATGTCGAAGATATAATGCAATGTTTTCAAAAATAAAAACTCGTAAGGAACAACTAGGGGATGTTTTATATCAATTGGTAAAGATTATTGTTTTTATATCATGGGTTTGTGTACATTCTAGTGATGATGTTTTTTCTTATTATTGTATGTTATTTTTATTATATGACTGACCTGATCCGATCCGACCCGAACCGAACCGACACAACAATTTTTATATCCGTTTATATATAATTGGAGCAAGGAGTTAGGCTGACTTTTTCATTCCAAGTTACGCGTTTGCTTTACATGCATGGATTAGTGGGTAGATGATTCCTATGAATAAGGTAGTAGTGATGTTGATTAGGACTGCATTTGCATATTTAAATTCTTGTAATGTCATTTTGAGTTTAGGAAAAATTGAGAAAATTTTCTCAACTCACTTGTTTCTTTTTACTTTCGTTCTTGAGAGTTAGCCTACTCATAAAAGGCATATCATCTTGGTGCTTTCATTCCATCTCAACCCTCCATCATGCCACCCTGCATAGATCTTTCTACTTACGACAAAACCAACATCAACACAACCGATTAATTGCCTTCACAACTACTTTCTACCACCAATGATGCTTCCAAACGCCATGAAACCATTGTTCAAGAACTTATCAAAACACCCAAAACTTGCATACTAAGTTCAATACCTTGTCAAAACACCACTTCCAACTCCTCCGGCTCAAAATCCCCTACCCACCATCGTTCGCCTCCCGGCAACTAATCACCACCTTGTCACCGCATCCCTCGTCAACGAAAAATCACACTTCTTTTCATTGATGGTTCCAATGTTCTAGACTGGATTTTCCAAGCCATAATATTCTTTTCCTATTACCAAACTCCGGTGAATGAACGAGTGGAACTAGCAGTCTTCTATTTTATCAGTGATGCCTTTTCATGGTACATGTATATTGCTAACAACGCGTAATTTGGTACATGGCTTGCTTTCAAATTTGAAATCAAGTTGAGGTTTGGTCCATCTACTTATGAAAACCATGAAGCAACTCTGATGAAGCTCCACTAAACCACAACAAGGGCCGCGTACCAAACCAAGTTCGAAAGGGTTAGTAATAAGGATGCCAGCCTTTCTCAGCAGGCCCTCCGTAATTGCTTTATATAAGGGCTACGGGCTAACATTCAGAATGAATTAGCAATTTTGAAGCCTACAACCTTTCATCTGGTTATTTCTTGGCCCATTTGATTGATAATAACTTACAACAAGGCCCAAAACCCAAGTCATCATTTTAGCCAACCCATCAATTCAACGTGGAGCCCTACCACCATATCTTCTTCACCCATCACAAATAACCCTTTCTTTAACAACGTCGCAAGGATAAGTTGTGTTTCAACTTTCAAGTGTAGAGAAAAATACTTCCTTGGTCATAAGTGTTCCCCACCACACTTTCTTCTTATTGATAACAAGTACATTGACAACATGGAGCCTCCCCAAACTAAACTAGCAACTGAAACCACTCTTACCCCTTAATTCCTTTCTCTATCGCAAGCAGCCTACTTTTGCCTCTCATCCGCCCAAACCCTCTGTGTCACTTGCCACATAGTCAGATCTCTGATCATTATCTTAGCCGATTGTGGAAGCACCCACAATATCATCCGTACTAGCAGGGCTTCCACCCTCAATTAACTAACCACACTAATCGAACTCTTTTCCATCATGGTCGATAATGGGTATCACATCTAGTGTCAAGGCTAGTGCTTGCCAATCGACCTGTTTCGAGAGTCTAGTTTACCTTGCCATTCTTCTTGCTACCTGTCAAAAGGGCATATGTTGTTTTGGGAGTCGCTTAATTGGTTAAGCATACTAGGATGACTATCAAGTGATTTCTCAATTCCAGAAGTTTCCTTCATCACCATGGCACCACTTGCACCTTGCGAGAGGAATCCTTAACTCAATCGGTTTCTCTAAGAGACTGTTTGGCAATCTTTGAACCAGTTGTGCTGAACCAGCAAGAGGTCTGACTGGGTAAGAGACTTTGAAGTAGTAAGTACTGAACCAGTAAGTGATGTTTGATTTGATCTCTGAATAACTACGCAGAATGAAAATTTTACACCTTTAAGCTATTTTGTACCAAATAAAATGTTTACGTTTGATCATATTTGTGAATTACTAAAGTGAATGATAAATAGTTATAAAACAAAATTACAAAACATCATAAATAATGAAAATTACACATTTATTCCAAACCTTCCTAATATATTCTGCAATTTCATATATTACATATTAAAATCAATCAAAGTTTCTTCTTCCTTGTCTCATGAATCTATATGGATATAACCTACATTTCCCCTTCCACCCATTTGTAAACGGTGTCTTTGGGAACCCATTTTTAATAAAGAATTCACTCTTCTGTTCAATAAAAATCAAAATTCAATCAATTAAATGAATATATTTTATCAATCGACGGTAAAACAATTTGAATTTGAAGGTTTTGTACCCCTGAAGCTAGTAAGAATCCAAATTCAAAAGTTGAAAGGGTTGCACTCTATTCGCGAGGGGTGGGAGTGGCATCGGCAAGGGGTGAAGGCAGTGCAGGTGGCCGACACGATTCCGACAATGGTGCAGATGGCAGGCATGATTCCGGTAGGGATGCAAGACGCTGGCGACTACAGGGGAGGTTGGGATGGAAGTGGTGACGAGTATCTTTCTTTGTGGTGGGTGGATGCAAAATTTTTAGGGTCAAGGGATATTATTAAAGAAGGGTAATCCTATCCTCTTTTTCATTTAGCATCCTTTTCAAGATTTAGCATTCAGTGCTGAATGGAATGGTTAAGAGGCTGAGTTTATCTGAAACAAACAACATCACCTCTTACTGATTCAGATGTAGCCTCTTAATGAAACCTTTAATAAGTTACCAAACAACCCCTAAGTTCATATCATCCCTAATCCGACATGATTCTGTGGTATCCTTCACACTATGTTCATGCAAATTCTTACAACCCTATATCACACAAACCCACCACCCACCCATTGAGGCCCAAAAGCCTCATCAATACTTAACCAATTCTTGGCCCTATTCCATGAACCACACTCCAACCACCTTAACATCTACATGATCACCATATTCTTTTGACTAATGAATCCCAACTGGTAAACGTCAAACCCTACCATTACCTTGTAACACCCAGAAATTTTCTTTGAAGCCGACGAAAGAAAAAAGAAATAAAGTCCAAAGTCGAGGGACCAAACTTGCCAAAACGGGAAGAAACTTCGATGAGTGGGAGTATAAAAAGGGGAGGGCAGCCCACACCCTCCCCATTCTTGCAAAACTCAGCCAAGGGAGAAGACAGAGAAGAGAGAGAAGAGGAGAAAAGCTTGGTTCGGGTGGATACGAGCGTGAAAATCGAAGTGTAGTGGGTCAAATCGAAGGTCTTCTTGTCAAAATCGTTTGTGTGAGTTCTAGGACCCCTCTTTTACACGTTTTTGAATGATTTTGGGACTGAAACACATCTGAAAACCCTTTTTTGAGTATTTGGGTGTAAACCCGTTTATGTATGTATGTGTATGTGTATGGTTCGTTTGGGGCTTGATTTCGTGCTTGGTTATGCTTGAATGATGTCGTGGTATGCTTCCCTAAGGTTTAGAATGGTTGATTTGAGCTTAAAAGAGGTTTGGAAGAGTTGGAGGCCGAAAACGTCCGCCAGTTCAGGGTGAACTGCATTAAGCGCACAGCTAGCGCTATGCGACTGGAGGTCCATGCGTCCGAATGGCATACGACTGGGTCCATACGCACGAAAGGAGTGCGACTAAGGTTCACTCGCACGAAAGTAATGCGGCTGAATGCATGCGGATGAAGGTCATGCGACTGAATGAAATGCGAATGAGGGTCATGCGACTGAAGGTCAGGCGACTGGAGTCCATACGCCTGTGAGTCGTGCGATTGAGGTTCATACGCACGAAAGGTGTGCAACTGAGAGCCATTCGCATGAAGGTCATGCGACTGAGGTCCATAAGCCCAGATGTCATGCGATTGAGCTTCATTCGCATGGGAAGCATGCGATTGGAGGCTATGCGACTGGAGGTCCATTTGCCTGAGTGTTCTCATACGCATGAGAGACCATGCGACCGAATAGGGTCCATACGCCCAAATGACCATAGTATTGTCTGACTTTCGGAAAGTGTGGACGTAGGCTCGGATCTTGGGGTTGTAGATGATGTGATGGGCATGGATGATGAGCTGATGATGATGATGATGCGATGCATGATGATGTGTGATGTCGTATGGTTTTATATGATGTGACGCGCGTGATTCGTGTGATGTTTGATGTCGTGTGATTGTGCATGATGTATGTTGTGTATGTATGATGTTGTCGTGTGTGATGATGTTATATGTTGTTATGTTCCTTATTGTTATATGTGATTATCTTCCCGTGGGTGTGCGATGTATGTTAATGAATGAAATGAAAGTATTATGTAACATAAAGTGGAAGATAATGAAAAGAGGAACGTAATGAATGAATGCAAGCATGAACGAACAAATGAGAGTAAGGATGGCTTGTAAAAGAAGAAAGGAGGTTCACGACTCATTGAGAGTTGTTAGCTCAACTGTGTGTGTATTATAGCGTGCGATCTTGGCTAACTTATAAGGGGACATAGACACAATAGGGAGTTCAGTTTTGGTAGCTGCTCCGATACTTGTGATGTGGTATTTACTGTGTGCTATGTAGCGTGCGATTTTGGCTACCTCCTGTGGTTTATGTAGCGTACGATCTTGGCTAACCCATGAGATGGCGTGCGATTCTAACTAAACCCCAAGTGTTCTCACACACATAGGGGGGAGTCGGACTTGGTGACCACTCCGTTGGTGCGATTTGTGCGATATGTACGATGGATATCATTAGGGACTATAGACACAATGGGGGTTCAGTTTTGGTAACTGCTCCGATACGTGCGATGTGGTATTTACTGTGTGCTATGTAGCGTGCGATTTTGGCTACCTTATGTGTGCGATTCGTGCGATATGTACTTTGGGTACGAAGATGCGAAGGTGCGATTGGTGCGAAAAGTGCGATATGTATGAAATGAGCGAACGTAAGAAAAGATGTTATTAGCGAATGAAGCGAATGGTAATGTACCATGCGCTGATTAATGAATAAAGAATGTAATAAATGTAATGGAAGATAATAATGATATTATCTATGTTCATATATGATGAATGATCGCATGATGGTGAAGAATGCTTTTAATAAAAGATAAAGTATGTTTTATTATAAAACTAGAACTCACTCAGCAACGCTGACTTTTTATGTGTTTCCAGTTGGCAGGTAATGTTGCTGAGGATGGCACGGGGCAGTTACTCAGCTTTTTTGGATGGCATCCATATTTATAATGCCTTAGTAATGTAATGAAACAAGTATTTTGTAATTGAAAAATGATGTATTATGTTGCAAAAGCTTTTATGATTAAATGGAATGTTTTGTTTAAATGTTTACGCTGCAACATTTTATGAAATATAAATGTAATTATATGCTTTATGTGTGATGAGAAACCAACTGTAAGCGTTCCGGGAAAGGGGCCTTACAAGTTGGTATTAGAGCCAAAGTTTAAGTGAAATGTGTTAAATTTCAAAATAAACCTAAACTTAAACGGAAAATGAGACAGAAATAGGAATGGGATGCCAATCTGAGTAGCTGCGTGCCATCAGGTATTTTCGTAATGTTAACCGGTATTATGTGCGTATGTTATGTGATTTACGTGTTGCTGGTAGATTTAGATACTGATGTAGTCAGGACAAGTAATGCTTGGGGTATGAAGAGTAAAGTAAGTGACTAATCACAACTGGTCACTGTAATTAGGGACTTACTATACTTGACATAAACTGAGTTGTTCCTTGAATGACCGTGTTGGTGTTTGAATCTTTCAGTGTGTTAAAGGATGGCCGGTGGTAGATTGTCTAAAGCTTCACGTGGTTGAGGCGGTGGTGGATGTGGTGCTGAACCACAGGTCACAAGAGGAAGACCCAGAGTTGAAAAAGTGGTTCATGAGGAACCCGAGACCCTTCATCTGGAGGGCGGTGATGAGAGTGCTAATCTGAGGGCCTCGATGAGAGCGGCGGTCATGGAGGAAGTGCATCAAGTCGTGCAGACGATCCTACCGTCTGTAGTGACCGAAGTGATAAAGGCTGTTAGAGATGGGGAGAGAAGGGAAAGGGGTAGACCTTCGGGCGAAAGGAGACGGCCCGAGACTAAAACGGTTTTCTCCGATGACGAAGAGGAAGAAGAAGAGGAAGAGCCTGCGCCGGAGGTGGCACGAGGATGTAACTATGGGGCATTTCAACGATGCAAGCCCTCAACTTTTGATGGTAACGGTACTGCTGCTGCCGCTCACCGATGGGTGAGGGAAATGGAAGCTGTTCTAAACATCACACGAGTGCCGGGAAGACCAGAAGGTAAAGTTTGCTGCCCACTCTTTCCTGAACTCAGCTTTGTGCTGGTGGGACAACATAGTCCAAGTTGAGGGCAGTTGGGCTATTGGAAGGATGAGATGGTCAGAGTTGAAAAGGCTAGTGATTGAGGAGTTCTATCCTCACCGTGAGATGGATAAAGTTGAAAGGGAGTTCCTGCAGCTGGAGGCGGGAAAAATGACGCATCAGCAGTACACCACAAAATTCAACGAAATGGCACGGCTGGCGCCGGATCAGGTGACACCTCTGTCGCAAAAGATCAAGAGGTATATTCAGGCTTGCCGGCGGACATCCGTAGGCACCTGATCGCTGCCCGACCGAGCACGTTTAGGTCGGCAGTGGACTTGGCGGGGAGGTTGTACGATGAAAGGACTGTGATGGCGGAGGTGAGTAGGAAGGATGATGGAGACCGGAACTGGAGTGAGAAGAGGATTGGACGGGGTGGTGTCCCGGCGAATAATAAGCACGCACGGAGGGATGACCGCAGTGTGGTCACGCCTGGTGCGGGGTCGAATAGATGTGGTAAATGCAGGATAGAGCATTCGGGAGAATGAAAACGGGGACCAAATACCTGCTTCAAGTATGGGAAACCTGGTCATGTGGCTAGAGAATGTGGGGTTGTGAGGTGTTACAATTATGGAGAAATTGGCCACATGAGCAGGGTCTGTAAAAAGCCAAGGGCGGAAGGTTCGGGAGTGAAGAAGACCGGAGGAGGCTAGGACGAACCCTGATGTTGTGTCAGGTACGTTTCTAGTAAATCAACCTTTACCCTTTGTGTCGTTCGATTCTGACGCTAGTAAAAGTTTTATTCCTGCTGCTTTCTGTGCTAAATTGCCTGTTAGTGGTAAGAATATAGATACACCCTTTGATGTGATCCTAGGAGTGGATTGTTTGGCAGACTACGGAGCGAACATTGTGTACTGCAAAAAGATGATACAGTTGACAGCGCCTGACGGGATCACGGTGAGGATTTGAGGTGATTCAGTCACGACGATTCCGAAGGTGACTTCAGTGGCAGTGGCGGGAAAGTGCATGAGGCATGAAAGTATTGCCTACTTGGCCGATGTAAGGTATGTGGATACACTAATATCCCAACTGTCAGATGTACCGAGACTCGAGTAAAGATTATTGGTGGTCGGGTATGAAGCGTGATATGGAGGAGTACGAGAGTAAATGCCTTACTTGTTTACAAGTGAAGGCCGAGCACCAAATGCCGTATGGGAAGTATTGAGGTGATCGAGGTCACGACCGAGAAGCTCGAAAGAATCAAAGCCTTGATGAAGGTAGCCAAAGATAGAAAAGAAGTCGTGTGTGGATAAACAACGTAGACCGATTGAACTCCAGATGGGAGACTGGAAAAGAAATGAGACAGTATTGCCCGCGATGGTTTAAGGAATAACAGGTTTCGGGGACGAAAACTATATAAGGGGGGTGGACTTGTAACACCTGGAAATTTTCTTTGAAGCCGACGAAAGAAGAAAAGAAATAAAGTCCAAAGTCGAGGCACCAAACTTGCCAAAACGGGAAGAAACTTCGATGAGTGGGAGTATAAAAGGGGGAGGGCAGCCCACACCCTCCCCATTCTTGCAAAACTTAGCCAACGGAGAAGAGAGAGAGAAGGAGAAAAGAGGAGAAAAGCTTGGTTTGGGTGGATTCGAGCGTGAAAATCAAAGTGTAGCGGGTCAAATCGAAGCTCTTCTTGTCAGGATCATTTGTGTGAGATCTAGGACCCATCTTTTACACGTTTTTGAATGATTTTGGGGCTGGAACACATGTGAAAACCTTTTTTTGAGTATTTGGGTGTAAACCCGTTTATGTATGTATGTGTATATGTATGGTTCGTTTGGGGCTTGATTTCGTGCTTGGTTATGCTTGAATGATGTCGTGGTATGCTTCCCTAAGGTTTAGAATGGTTGATTTGAGCTTAAAAGAGGTTTGGAAGAGTTTGGAGGCCGAAAACGTCCGCTGCAGTTCGGGATGAACTGCATTAAGCGCACAGCTAGCGCTATGCGACTGGAGGTCCATGCGTCCGAATATCATGCGACTGGGTCCATACGCACGAAAGGAGTGCGACTGAGGTTCATTCGCATGAAAGTAATGCGACTGAATGCATGCAGATGAAGGTCATGCGACTGAATGAAATGCGAATGAGGGTCATGCGGTCAGGCGACTAGAGTCCATACGCCTGTGAGTCGTGCGATTGAGGTTCATACGCACGAAAGGTGTGTGACTAGAGCCATTCGCATGAATGTCATGCGACTGAGGTCCATACGCCTAGATGTCATGCGACTGAGCTTCATTTGCATGGGAAGCATGCGATTGGAGGCTATGCGACTGGAGGTCCATTCGCCTGACTGTTCTCATACGCATGAGAGACCATGCGACCGAATAGGGTCCATACGCCCAAATGACCATAGTATTGTCTGACTTTTGGGAAGTGCGTACATAGGCTCGGATCTTGGGGTTGTAGATGATGTGATGGGCATGGATGATGAGCTGATGATGATGATGATGATGCGATGCATGATGATGTGTGATGCCGTATGGTTTTATATGATGTGATGCGCGTGATTCGTGTGATGTTTGATGTCGTGTGATTGTGCATGATGTATGTTGTGTATGTATGATGTTGTGGTGTGTGATGATGTTATATGTTGTTATGTTCCTTATTGTTATGTGTGATTATCTTCCCGTGGTTGTGCGGTGTATGTTAATGAATGAAATGAAAGTATTATGTAACGTAAAGTGGAAGATAATGAAAAGAGGAACGTAATGAATGAATGCAAGCATGAACGAACAAATGAGAGTAAGTATGGCTTGTAAAAGAAGAAAGGAGGTTCACGACTCATTGAGAGTTGTTAGCTCAACTGTGTGTGTATTATAGCGTGCGATCTTGGCTAACTCATAAGGGGACATAGACACAGTAGGGAGTTCAGTTTTGGTAACTGCTCCCATACGTGCGATGTGGTATTTACTGTGTGCCATGTAGCGTGCGATTTTGGCTACCTCATGTGGTTTATGTAGCGTGCGATCTTGGCTAACCCACGAGATGGCGTGCGATTCTGACTAAACCCCAAGAGTTCTCACACACACAGGGGGGAGTCGGACTTGGTGACCACCCCGTTGGTGCGATTTGTGCGATATGTACGATGGATATCATAAGGGACTATAGACACAGTGGGGGTTCAGTTTTGGTAACTGCTCCGATACGTGCGATGTGGTATTTACTGTGTGCTATGTAGCGTGCGATTTTGGCTACCTTATGTGTGCGATTCTTGTGATATGTACTTTGGGTACGAAGATGCGAAGGTGCGATTGGTGTGAAAAGTGCGATATGTATGAAATGAGCGAACATAAGAAAAGATGTTTTTAGCGAATGAAGCGAATGGTAATGTACCGTGCGCTGATTAATGAATAAAGAATGTAACAAATGTAATGGAAGATAATAATGATATTATCTATGTGTATATATGATGTATGATCGCATGATGGTGAAGAATGCTTTTAATAAAAGATAAAGTATGTTTTATTATAAAAGTAGAACTCACTCAGCAACGCCGACTTTTTATGTGTTTCAAGTTGTCAGGTAATATTGTTGAGGATGGCACGGGGTGGTTACTCAGCTCTTTTGGATGGCATCCATATTTATAATGCCTTTGTAATATAATGAAACAAGTATTTTGTAATTGGAAAACGATGTATTATGTTGCAAAAGTTTTTATGATTAAATGGAATGTTTTGTTTAAATGTTTCCGCTGCAACGTTTTATGAAATATAAATGTAATTATATGCTTTATGGGTGATGAGAAACCAACTGTAAGCGTCCCGGGAACGGGGCCTTACATACCTACACTTCCAGAAAACAAATCATGACTGGTTTGATTCATGAGATGTTGAAAGACAACATTATACGCCCTGGCTAGAGCGCCTTTTCTTTGCTGCTTTTGCTAGTTAAAAAGTATGGATTATGGAGATTTTTTGTTGACTATAGGGCCTTAAATGCTATAATGGTAGTAGACCACTTTTTAATTTTGATCATAGACAAACTGCTCGATCAACTCCATGGTTCCATGATCTTCTCCAAGATCGACTTACGCTCGGGTACCACCAAATCCGGGTAGCATAAAGGAAACATCTACAAAACAACCTTTTCGAGTATGGATGATCATTACAAATTTCTCGTAATGCCATTCAATCTCACTAATGCATTATCCATAGTGAGTCCATCCAATAGCATTAAGACCACCTCCAATTGGTTTTACAAACCTTGATGGCCAACCAATTTCTTGCTAAGCCTTCAAAGTGTGTTTTCGCGATACACAAACTTTCTTTTTTGGGCCATTGGATTTCAGTTGAAGGTATAAAACCTAAACTGGAAAAATAGTATCCATCTAACAATGTTTGATTCCCTCTTCCATCACAGAACTCCAAGCATTCTTAAGTCTTATCGATTTATTACCGTCATTTCGTACAAACTTATGACAAGATTGTGATCCCACTAACTGATCCCCTAAAAAATAAATCTTTCTCATGGTCTAATGCAGCACAAGAAGCCTTTTTACACATCAAAGCCCAAATGGAGATGATAGTTACCTTTTCCTTACCGGATTTCACTTCTGACTTTGAAGTATCGACAAATGCTTCAAGTGTGGTGATTAGTGTGGCCGCATCCCAAAACAACTGCCCAATATAGTTTCTCAGCAAGAAACTATGTCGCACCATGCAAAACCAAGAAATATACATGAAAGAGTGTTATGCCATCACGAAAGCAGTAAAGAAACGGAGACAATGCTAACTTGGTCGTTATTATATGATCTTCATTGCTAATCATAGCCTTAAACATCTACGGACCCAAGTTATCCAAACTCCAGAGCAACAAAAGTGGATAACCCAACTAATGTGCTATGATTTTGAGGTGCACTATAAACCGGGGAAAGAAAACATAATAAGATGCTTTTAGTTGGGTGAACCTAGCTTCATTTTAGGCATTTTCACATCCTACTGCCCCATGCTAGAAGATATTAGGACTAGTTTGCTACTCATGAAACATGCAAGTAACTCGTTCAACAGGCCAAGTCAGATGCGGGGTTCACTCCACACCACCTCATACGTGATGGTTTGGTTTATGTGAACGGTCAAATACTTGTTCCTCCAATTCCAACTTTCAGGAACAAACTTCTAGACAAGTTTCATGCTTCTTATCTAGGCGTTGTTCAAGTGACCTTTACATGTATTTCAACGTCGTTTTCATGGTTCGAGTTAAAAAGAGATGTTGTTGCTTTTATTTGTCAATGTGAAGTATGTCAGCCATTAGGGCTCCAACACACAAGCCTTATGGTCTTTTACACCGACTACCTAATTTGGAGGCACTGTGGGTTGATATATCAGTGGACTTCATTACACATCTACCAACATCAAAAGGAAAAACCATGATTTGGGTAATTGTAGACTGCTTGTCAAAATTTTCTCATTTTTATCATTACCCAAACATCATACAACAACATCATTGGCTTCTTTGTTCCTATGAGAGCTATATCTCTTACATGGGTTACCAAAGTCCATTTTGGGAACAAAACTACACCAATCTAGTGCGTACCATCCTCAAACTAGCGATTAAATTGAGGTTGTCAACCATTGTTTGGAATCATATTTACCTGCCTATGTGTTCAATGAGCCGTCAAGTTGAGAAAAATATCTTTACCTGACATAATTTTCTTACAATACCAGCCATCGTTATTTATTCAAATGACCTATTTGAAAATTTTTTATGGAAGAGATGTAGTACACATTCATAACTACACTTCTGGTTCTATTAAAACCGCTAAAACGAGGCTTCTTTGTGTGAATATGAACGTTTACTAACAATTTTGAAAGAGTCGCTATCGATAATAAGGGACCGTATGGCAAGTTAGAAAAATAAAAAAGGATGGAGAAAGAATTAGACCTCGGTGATTACGCTTATCTCAAGTTGCAGCTATACCGCCAACAATCAGTCGCCACCAGGAAGACTAAAAGCTATCAAGAAGATTTTTCGGTCCATACGAGATTATTGAAAGAGTTGGTAATGTAGTGTATCGATTGAAGCTATCAGAGGGGTCTTACATTAATCTCGTGTTCCATGTCTCACTACTCAAGAAAAAGTTTCTAGAAAAGTCCAAGGCTTGCTGACAAAATTCCGGTATAAGAAGAGCGAATTCAGATTAATTATTTACTAGAAGAAGTATTGCAAGCTAGAATCACTACAAGTGAGTCCAATGAATTGTTGATTAAGCGGGAAAAGAGGCCATAAGAAGAAACCATCTGGGAGCTAATAATAGAAATTTAACAACAATATCCCTTTTTTCATATTAAAGAGAATGCTGGTTGTTGGGGGGGGGGGGGGCATAGGCGAAGTATAGAGAAGACCGGGCGGGTGGGGCCGCCGCCCCCCTCTTTTTTTCGTCAGTAGTGTTAAATTTTAGTCCGGTAGTGCAATTTTTTGACTCTGTAGTGTAAATTTTTATATGAATATCGAGTTCGCCCCCCCTAAAAATAGTAATTTCGCCCCAGCCCCCCTACGTGAATGTTCAAGCTCTGTCACTGGGGGGTGTTGATACGCAATGGGCCAGCCCAATCAAAGCCAACCATTTTTGAATCACAAGCCAATACACAAGTTACCAGGCCAAAAAGTATTATCAATAAGTCAAGCCGCTTCAGGCATAGGCAGACTTAGCTTGAATGTAACATGAATACATTGAATTTTCGCACATATATAGAGATGTATATACGAATTTTTCAAGTGACACCATTATATTTTTGGGCAATGACTCCATTAGTTATAAAAAGTTGCATATAAAGCCGAAAGCTGAAAAAAAAACCAATGAGTTAATTAATTAAAAAAACTAAACAAGCCCACTAACACTAGATACACATAAAGATCATGAGTTAATTAAATTAAATTAAATTAGCCCACTCACAAATAAACCTTAAAAAATGGACTTGCAAATTACATTCGAAAAGCAAGATGTAAAAGGGAAAATTTGTCGATCAGAAGACAAGACTTAAGTTCATCACTCAAGGGATTGTCGATAATTATTGTTTAGTTTTTTGAAAAAGTTTTTCTTCAATAAAGCATGTGAAGATGGAGTTACGTAATCGGATGAGTGACGGATACATGAAAGATTCTTGCATTCGTTATATTGAAAAATAGTTCTTTCAATAAGCTTCTGTCGAAGTTATAATGCAACGTTTTCAAAAATGAAAACTCGTAAGAAACAACTTGAGGATGTTTTATATCAATTGTTAAAGATCATTGTTTTTATATTAGGTGTTTTATACATTCTAGTGATGATGTTTTTTTCTTAGTAAGTATGTTATTTTGTTATATGACTGACATGATCCGATTTGACACGAACCGACACAACAAATTTTAAATCCATTTTGATATACTTTACTAGTAGATAAGATACCCTTAATGACACACAATGCGTGTCATGAAACGGTATAGATGACACGCAAAAACGTGTCAAGGAAGCTCCTGTCATAAATGAAGATGACATGTATTTGTGTGTCATCTGTTTATTACACATATTTTTTACACACATTTAGGACATGCAATGCGTGTCAAGGATTTCTTTGTCATAAATAAAAATGACAAGCATTTGTGTGTCGTAAATGCGTGTCATAGTTTTACAAACAGTAGGTGCGACCATTTTAAACCTGCAATTATCCATTTGCATGCCTTCCATAGCTGTTTTGTCACATAATATAAATTAAAATACATCTATTACAAAACAATGTTGTTCCATTCCAAGTATGATACAAAATGTCAATAGAAAATAAAGTTTGCGACAAAAGTTGACTATTCTATGTAAATTTCATCAATATCAGCATTAGTGTACTTATCTTTCCTTCCCCCAACCTGAATTAGAAAGAAAATAACAATATAAAATTGGAGTTTAACAAATTTAATTAACACACAATTAAGCTTGCATTTAAAAATTTTCAACTTCTTCGGCAACCATAAAAATAAACATTCATGTTCATGGGATGCAATAAGTAGAGTTTAGATATATTTAAGCTACTTGAGGGCTTGGCAAAGTACGAGTAGTGACACAATTATACTTTTGCATCTTAAACAAAAACTACGTACAACTCATTTAAATTATGTGTAAAAAATACCGACTTTACTAATATATCAAAAGTAGTAGGACATCATTCTAATAAAGTAATTTATTAATTTGAACACCCAACTTACTTTATTATCTAACTGGACTCTTAAACATAAAAACATTCTCAGCAACTTCACACTCATAGAATAGAGTTTTCACAAATAGATTGTCACATTCCAACAGAAGCGTGAAATGTTTGGGTGTGACTTTTCGATTCAAAACACATTGATTATCATAACATGCAATCACAACAATAAATTAAACATAATTTTCATTAACATATAATATCGGATTATATTTATACAAAATTTAGTCTAATAGTTTAGACTTATACATTAGTAACCCTATTCAAAAGTACATGTCTTTAATATTTCATTCATTCTTCAGGTAGTAGTGAATGTGAACATCCACGAAGAGGCTAAAGTTATACAGATCAATAACCACCATATGCACAGCTTTCCTAAATATTCGTGTCAATCAATAAACATGTTGAACATGTTGTAAGGCCCCGTTCCCGGGACGCTTACAGTTGGATCCTCATCGCACATAAAACATATAAATTACATTTCACTTTCATAAAACGTTGCAGCATAAACATTAAAAACAACATTTTCATTTCATCAAAATACTTTTGCAAAATAATACAACCGTTCATTACACAATATCATTTTACATTTCATTACAAAAGCATTATAACATTGGATGCCATCCAAAATAAGCTGAGTAGCCGCCCCGTGCCATCCTCAGCAACATACCTGCCAACTGGAAACACATCAAAGTCAGCGTTGCTGAGTGAGTTCTAGTTTGAAATAAAACATACTTTTCTTTCGTTAAACCATTCCTTACATACATGTGGTCACACATCATACGTACACATAGATAATATCATTATTATCTTCATCGTTCATTAATTAACTTCCATTCGTTCATTCATTACATCTTTTCTTTCGTCAACACCATGAACATGCTCATGATACTGGGCCTAAGCCTATCATAGACTTTCATTCACGGTGCCCAGCACCTCTGGCCACAGTACCTAGGATAAAGTTCAGGATCATTACATCTGTTACATCATCACGTTCTGGATCAGTGTCAACAGATATGCCCCAAACAATA
This sequence comes from Flaveria ramosissima, assembly GCA_025215565.1. Taxonomy (NCBI): domain Eukaryota; kingdom Viridiplantae; phylum Streptophyta; class Magnoliopsida; order Asterales; family Asteraceae; genus Flaveria; species Flaveria ramosissima. Next base: position 71,950,170 of record CM046036.1, read on the forward strand.
TGGCTACTGGGCCGAAGTTCATAAATAACTTCCACACTGCACGTAGCCTGGCACCAGCACCGGGGTAAGCGACAAAGTTCCCACCCACATACTACACCCCCAACGATATGCATAACTCGAGTACTGGGCCGAAGTTCATAAATGACTTCCACACTACACATAGCCTGGCACCAGCACCAAGGTGAGTAATCACTACTCCACCACCAACGATATGCATAACTCAAGTACTGGGCCGAAGTTCATAAATGACTTCCACACTTCACATAGCATGGCACCAGCACCGAGGTGAGTAATCACTACACACTATGTACCACAACGTTGGTCAGTCACAAAGACTGGAACTCCCGCGTGTACCCCTAAGGGTTAGCTAAACCCTACGCAATTGAGCTTACGATATTTTAGAGCCAGACACCCCTGTACATATTGCTTGCAAGCCTTTCATACTTTCATTCGTTCATTAATGCATGCATTCATTCATTAAGTTCCTCTTTTCATTATCTTCCACTTTACGTTATATAATACTTTCATTACATTCATTAACGTACATCGCACAACCACGGGGAGATAATCATACATATCAATAAGGAACATAAAAACATACAACATCAATCACACAAGGCAACATCGCACACCCATAACATACATCATGCATAACATACAACATCATACAATTACACAACCATCATACATAACCATACGGCATCATACATTGTCACACCCTGACCGACGGCGGAATCATCGGGGTGGACGAATGGGAGACGATTGCTCATAGCACATGGTACTAAATAAGTTGTAATAATATTAAATATCATTAATCGTTGAACATTACAAGACAAATAAGTCCATACAATACAAGAACTTCAAACAAAGAAATAACATATTTAGTTAAACTAGATCCAAGTCTTATATGAGCACAAGAAGATCTTCAAGCATCAAACCTGAAACATGTTAAAATAAACAGGTCAACTATAAAGTTGGTGAGTTCCTATTATTTGAACACACGCATATATGTATATATATAAAAGGGTTACAAGTAGCAATTCATGTCCATGGTTACAAGTTAGCAAGCTTATAGAAGACATACAGTTACAACCAAACCTCGACTTGATTACAAGTATATAAGATTGGCTAAGTGTATTTGGTTCCCATGATGAACAAGTATACGTCATCAGGAGTCGGCAATACATCGACTTTAGCACCAAATAGGCTTGTCAGGCCCAAAGATCTAAGACGTCGCCAGGCTAGCAATAGTTAATGATTGTAAACAAAATATGTATCTCATATAAGACTTACAATAACACAAATAACCATGACAAAAAGGTAAAGATGAATTTCATGTGTATTTACAAGTATCAAGATGTTTACAAGTGTAAGTTTATAAGGTTAACATGTTTCACCCCAAAAGGTGTGAAATAAAATAAAAAGGGGCATGGAGAACTCACATGGAAAACTCATAATAATAGTGATGGTTGTAGAGTACATAAGAAAGCTTGGATGTCAAGAGTCAAAGGTGATCTCCTAAATGATAAAAAAAATAATAACTTGATGTTGGAATTCATTACAAGAAGTTAGGACGCTTAGGATGCCAATAAGCGAAAGGTAGATTGAAAAACGATTATTGTACCAATTTTAGATTCTGGACAGAATGTTTGGTATGTGTTTGAACAGGTTTTAAAAATAGCAAACGGTTTCATAATATTATAAAAATTTATACTTGACTAGTTCAAAGTCGCCCAGACAACTTTCATTCAGGACACTTTTATAAAAATATCTTTAAATAGGTCAAACAAGCAGCACAAGACAGAAGGTGCTGAAATGTGCACTTATCTTGTGAAGGCTATTGTTGAGTCGTCCGATTGAGTTTGAAGACGTATAAACTGTCGTTGAAAAGTTAATTCAATGAACTTAACATTGGAGTCCGATTTTACTCAAATTTAGTTTTTTATGATCAAGTTATGGCCGGTTGAACTAAGCTTATATTCTGCCAGAATTGTAGTAAGGCACTTATGTGCACTTTTAAAATTGTTAATACATGAAACATGTTAGAACAATTTATTATGTCAATATATGGTATATTAGTCTTCATTTGAGTTATAAAAATATTCTAAGACTTTGGCATAGCCATCATTTAAAACAATAATCTTGTGGAATAACCGAATGCGGCGGCATAGCCGTCCATATGCAAACGGGATTCTTTGTTTATGTTAGTGTGTTATTAGCTTAATTTAGGTATGTTAGTGATTGTTATAAGATTAGTGATTATTAAAATTTTAATTATCAAATGCTAATTACTAAATGAAAAAGAGATTTGATAGAAGAAAGAATAATAGTAAGAACATAAAGTCATGAAAACAATTGGATGTTAAGATGATTAAAATGTATAATATAAAAGAAATAAAAGATTACTTTAGTATTAAGAATTCTTGAAATCTCTTGTAAAATAAAATTCTTCAAATTGATCATAAAAAATAGATGAAAGAAAGATATGAGAGTGAGATTTTTAGAGAATGAGCAAATGAAAAGTGAGGCCTAAGCCTTGCTTTTATACTTGAGGTTAGGAGGAGGTTATGAATGGCGTTAATGGTGATTTATAAGTCTTTTAAAAGGGGGTTATGATTGGAATTTGAAATAAATATATAATTAAATAATTTAAATAAATAAAATAGTAATTATAATTAAAAATTTAAATTCTTGAAGACTCTAATTTTAACAACTTTTTTATAAAATATTTATAGACTTTATAAAACCAAATTAAATAATTAAATTATCTTTATAACTTTTATAAAACTTGTAAACTTTATAATTTGATTATTTATTTTTAGAATTTAAAATTCATAATTACTAATAAAACTTTATAAGTTTATTAAAATTCATTTTATAACTTTATAAGTTTTAATAAGTCTTTTCCATTTAGTTATTTGTTGTAACATGATAATAAACTTTATAATTTTATAAAAAAAAATTATTTATCAATCAATAAGTTGAGTACATATTTAATGTAATTGATCCATTTATTAAGTAAATTAATAATGGAAGTTCAAAAATGAGTTCGGGTTTGGGTTTTAACTTAGAAAAATGGCGGATGTTACACACATCATCGTGCATCGCATCATCATCATCATCAGCTCATCAGCTCATCATCATAAATCATTTTACATCATCCATGCCCATCACATCGTCTACAACCCCAAAGATCCGAGCCTACGTCCGCACTTCCAGAAAGTCAGACTCATTCGGGCGTATGGACCCTATTCGGTCGCATGGTCTCTCATGCGTATGAGAACACTCAGGCGAATGGACCTCCAATCGCATAGCCTCCAATCATATGCTTCCCATGCGGATGAAGTTCAGTCGCATGACATCTGGGCGTATGGACCTCAGTCGCATGACCTTCATGTGAAGGCCCTCAGTCGCACACTTTTCGTGCGTATGAACCTCAATCGCACGACTCACAGGCGTATGGACTTCAGTCGCATGACCTTCAGTCGCATGACCCTCATTCGCATTTCATTCAGTCGGATGATCCTCATTCGCATTTCCTCCAGTCGTATAGCCCTCATACGTATGACCCTCATTCGCACTACACATATACGAATGAACCCCAGTCGCACTCCTGTCGTGCGTATGGACCCAGTCGCATGCCATTCGGTCGCATGGGCCTCCTGTCGCATAGCCCTAGCTGTGCGCAGAATGCAGTTCTTCCTGAACTGCAGTCGACGATTTCGGCCTCCAAACTATTCCAAACCTCTTTTAAGCTCAAATCAACCATTCTAAACCTTAGGGAAGTATACCACGACATCATTCAAGCATAACCAACCACGAAATCAAGTCCCAAACGAACCATACACATACACACACATAACATAAACGGGTTTACACCCGAAACTCGAAAAAGGGTTTTCATATGTGTTCTAGCCCTAAAATCATTCAAAAACATGTAAAAGAGGGGTCCTAGAACTCACACAAACGATCCCGTAGAGTAGAGCTTCGATTTGACCCGCTACACGACGATTTCCACGCTCGAATCCACCCGAACCAAGCTTTTCTCCTCTTTTTATCCTTCTCTTCTCCCTCTCTTGGCTGAAAAATGGCAAGAATGGGGTGCCCTCCCCCTTTTATAATCCCATTCATCAAAGTTTCTCTCGTTGGCGAGTTTGATCCCTCGACTTTGAACTTCATTTCTTTTTCTTCTTTCGTCGGCTTAAAAGAAAATTTCCGGGTGTTACAAGTCCACCCCCCTTATATAGGTTTCATCCCCGAAACCTGTTATTCCTTATACCGTCACGAGCAATACTGTCTCATCTCTTTTCCAGTCTCCCACCTAGAGTTCAATCAGTCTACGTCGTTTATCCACACACGACTTCTTGTCTATCTCTGCCTATCTTCATCAATGCTTTGATCCTTTCGAGCTTCTCGGTCGTGGCCTCAATCACCTCAATACTTCCCATACGGCTTTTGGTGCTCGGCCTTCAATTGTAAACAAGTAAGGCATTTACTCTCGTACTCCACTATTCATACCCGGCCACCAATAATCTTTACTCGGGTCTCGGTACATCTGACAGTTGGAACATCAGTGTATCCACATACCTTACATCGGCCAAGTAGGCACTACATCCACGCCTTATACACTTTCCTACCACCGCCATCGAAATCACCTTCGGAATCGTCGTGACTCAATCACCTTAAACCGTCACCGTGATCCTATCGGGCGCTGTCAACCGTATCATCTTTTTGCGACACACAGTGTTCGCCTCGAAGTCCGCTAACCAATCCATCCTGAGAACCAAATCGAATGGCGTATCTATATTTCTATTACTAACAGGTAATATAGCATAGATAGTAGCAAAAATAAAACTTTTACTAGCATCAGTATCGAATAATACAAAGGTTAAGGATTGATTTACTAGAAATGTACCTGGCACAACATCGGGGTCCGCCCTAGCTTCCTCCGATCTTCTTCACTCCCGAACCTTCCGCCCTCGGCTTCTTGCGATCCTTGCTCATGTGGCCCTCCCCACCACAAGAGTAACACCGCCTCACACCGTAGTTCTTCGCCACATGTCTGATCCTTCCACAACGGAAACAAACATTAGTCCACAATCTACATTCCCCGGGGTGTTTGTGTCCACACTTGTCACACTTTTTCGACCCCGCATCGGGTGTGACCACATACTGGTCATCCACCCGCGCACCTTTATTACTTGGAGCAGCTTCACCATGTCCAAATCGCTTCCCGTTCAAATCCCGATCACCCTCTCCTTTCTTGCTAACTTCTGCCACCACCATTGTTCTTTCATCGTACAATCTCCCAGCCAAATCAACCGCCGACCTAAACGTGCTCGGTCGGGCAGCGATCATGTGCCTACGGACATCCACCAGCAAGCCCTGAATGTACCTCTTAATCTTTCGTGACAGAGGCGTCACCTGATCCGGCACCAGCCGTGCCATTTCGTTGAACTTTGCGGTATATTGCTGATGTGTCATGGTTCCCGCCTCCAGCATCAGGAACTCTCTTTCAACTTTATCCATCTCACAGTGAGGACAGAACTCCTTAATCACCAGCCTCTTCAACTCTGCCCACCTCTTCCTCCCGATAGCCTTGCTTCCCTCAACATGGACAATATTGTCCCACCAACACAGAGCTGAGTCCACAAAAGAGTGGGCAACAAACTTTACCTTCTGGTCTTCCCGGCACTCGCTGATATTTAAAACAACTTCCATTTCCCTCACCCATCGGTGAGCAGCAGCAGCAATGCCATTACCATCAAAAGTTGGGGGCTTGCATCGTTGAAACTCCTCATAGTTATAGCCTTGTGCCACCTCCGGCGCAGGCTCTTCCTCTTCTTCTTCCTCTTCGTCATCGGAGAAAACCGTTTCAGTCTCGGGCCGTCTCCTTTCGCCCGAAGGTCTACCCTTTTCCTTTCTCTCCCCATCTCTAACAGTCTTTATCACTTCGGTCACTACAGACGGTAGAATCGTCTGCAAGACCTGATGCACTTCCTCCACGACCGCCTCTCTCATCGAGGCCCTCTGATTAGCATTCTCATCACCGCCCTCAGGATGAGGGGTCTTGGGTTCCTCATGAACCACTTTTTCAACTCTAGGTCTTCCTCTTGTGACCCGTGGTTCAGCACCACGTCCACCACCACCTCCACCACGAGAAGCTTTCGAAGATCTATTACCGGCCATTCTCTATCACACTGAAAGATTCAAACACCAACACGGTCATTCAAGGGAACACCTCAGTTTATGTCAAGTATAGTAAGTCCCTAATTACAATGGCTAGTTGTGATTAGCCACTTACTTTACTCTTCATACCCCAAGCATTGCCTGTCCTGACTACATCAGTATCTAAATCTACCAGCAACACGTAAATCACATAACATACGCACATAATACCGGTTATCATTACGAAAATACCTGATGGCACGCAACTACTCAGATTGGCATCCCATTCCCATTTCCGTCCCATTCTCAGTTTAAGTTAAGGTTTATTTAGAAAATTTACCCATTTCACTTAAACTTTGGCTCTGATACCAACTTGTAAGGCCCCGTTCCCGGGACGCTTACAGTTGGATCCTCATCGCACATAAGACATATAAATTACATTTCACTTTCATAAAACGTTGCAGCAGAAACATTAAAAACAACATTTTCATTTCATCAAAATACTTTTGCAAAATAATACAACCGTTCATTACACAATATCATTTTACATTTCATTACAAAAGCATTATAACATTGGATGCCATCCAAAATAAGCTGAGTAGCCGTCCCGTGCCATCCTCAGCAACATACCTGCCAACTGGAAACACATCAAAGTCAGCGTTGCTGAGTGAGTTGTAGTTTTAAATAAAACATACTTTTCTTTCGTTAAACCATTCTTTACATACATACGGTCGCACATCATACGTACACATAGATAATATCATTATTATCTTCATCGTTCATTAATTAACTTCCATTTGTTCATTCATTACATCTTTTCTTTCGTCAACACCATGAACTTTACCCTTCATGCTCATGATACTGGACCTAAGCCTATCATAGACTTTCATTCACGGTGCCTAGCACCTCTGGCCACAGTACCTAGGATAAAGTTCAGGATCATTATATCTGTTACATCATCACGTTCTGGATCAGTGTCAACAGCTATGCCCCAAACAATATGGCTACTGGGCCGAAGTTCATAAATGACTTCCACACTGCACGTAGGCTAGCACCAGCACCGGGGTAAGCGACAAAGATCCCAGCCACATAACACACCCCCAACGATATGCATAACTCGAGTACTCGGCCGAAGTTCATAAATGACTTCAACACTGCACATAGCCTGGCACCAACACCAAGGTGAGTAATCACTACTCCACCCCCAACGATATGCATAACTCGAGTACTGGGCCGAAGTTCATAAATGACTTTCACACTGCACATAGCCTGGCACCAGCACCGAAGTGAGTAATCACTACACACTATGTACCACAACGTTGGTCAGTCACAAAGACTGGAACCCCCGCGTGTACTCCTAAGGGTTAGCTAAACCCCACGCAATTGAGCTTACAACATTTTAGAGCCGGACACCCCTGTACATATTGCTTGCAAGCCTTTCATACTTTCATTCGTTCATTAATGCATGCATTCATTTATTACGTTCCTCTTTTCATTATCTTCCACTTTACGTTATATAATACTTTCATGGTAATCATACATATCAATAAGGAACATAAAAACATACAACATCAATCACACAAGGCAGCATCGCACACCCATAACATACATCATGCATAACATACAACATCATACAATTACACAACCATCATACATAACCATATGGCATCACACATCATCATGCATCGCATAATCATCATCATCAGCTCATCATCCTAAAATCATTTTACATCATCCATGCCCATCACATCGTCTACAACCCTAAAGATCAGAGCATACGTCCGCACTTCCCGAAAGTCAAACTCATTCGGGCATATGGACCCTATTCGGTCGTATGGTCTCTCATGCGTATGAGAACACTCAGGCGAATGGTCCTCCAATCGCATAGCCTCCAATCGCATGCTTCCCATGCGAATGAAGCTTAGTCGCATGACATCTGGGCGTATGGACCTCAGTCGCATGACCTTCATGCGAATGGCCCTCAGTCGCACACTTTTCGTGCGTATGAACCTCAATCGCACGAATCACAGGAGTATGGACTCTAGTCCCATGACCTTCAGTCGCATGACCCTCATTCGCATTTCATTCAGTCGCATGATCCTCATTCGCATTTCCTCCAGTCGCATAGCCCTCATACGTATGACCCTCAGTCGCAAAACTCATATACGAATGAACCTCAGTCGCACTCCTGTCGTGCGTATGGACCCAGTCGCATGCCATTTGGTCGCATGGGCCTCCAGTCGCATAGCCCTAGTTGTCGCAGAATGCAGTTCATCCCGAACTGCAGCCGACGATTTCGGCCTCCAAACTCTTCCAAACCTCTTTTAAGCTCAAATCAACCATTCTAAACCTTAGGGAAGTATACCACGACATCATTCAAGCATAACCAAGCACAAAATCAAGCCCCAAACGAACCATACACATACACACACACATACATAAACGGGTTTACACCCAAAAACTCGAAAAAGGGTTTTCAGATGTGTTCCAGCCCCAAAATCATTCAAAAACATATAAAAGAGGGGTCCTAGAACTCACACAAACGATCCCGTCGAGTAGAGCTTCTATTTGACCCACTACACGACGATTTCCACGTTCGAATCCACCCGAACCAAGCTTTTCTCCTCTTTTTCTCCTTCTCTTCTCCCTCTCTTGGCTGAAAAATAACAAGAATGCGGTGCTTTCCACCTTTTATACTCTCATTCATTGAAGTTTCTCTCGTTGGTGAGTTTGGTCCCTCGACTTTGAACTTTATTTTCTCTTCTTCTTTCATCGGCTTAAAAGAAAATTTCCGGGTGTTACACATGTACACAAGATTATAAAACATTATGATTACCTGAAAAAAACATACTCAAAATAGTCAATATAAAATTGGTGAGAACATTGGTTTACTCAATAACATAACAAATTTTAATTGATGCAACACAATTAAACTCACAACCAAACATACTCATATGTCAAGTGATTCATAACTGTCACATACAAATCATATGATCAAATAATATAACATCACTGCCCTCATCCAGCAGATGCAGGTTAACATATTCCTAAGTAGCGCTACTTATATTATTTGATGGTTCCTCATCCGAATTAATGGTTGTGTCAAGATGACAGTAACAAATCAAAACTTTCAAATTCGCATCAATTTCAATAACAAATAGTATACTTTTTTCCTCAAAAAATTATAATAAAAAAGGGTCATGTTACTCACCTTATTTCCAGTCACAAGTCAAATAATTTCTATAAAATAATTATTTGTTAGAAATAAATCTTACTTTTTAAAATTTTTCAACATTTATATCACTAATTAAGTCAAAATTCTTAATCGGTAGCTACTGTTATCCAAAAATCACCAAATTTACCAATAGTAATATTCTGGAATCTAAACTATCCCATAAAATTTTAAATCAGTAATTCATAACAAGCAATTTTACTAGAATTTTTACAAGTTTCATAATAAATGGCAGAAATAGCTACATATCTTTAAAAATTCTGAAATTTATACACATTGTCCCTTTCTGTACATCATAATTTATTTCAATTTTTTCATGATTTATCCTATTTTTTTATTATTACTTTCATTTTTCTGCTTATTAACTATTTTAAAATATAAAATCTCATCATACTTATGAATTAATTCACAAAATTTATTCTGAAATTCCAATAAAACATAAGAATTATCATATAATTTTTCCAGATTTTTATTGAGTCCATATCTTCTGTTTGGAATTTTTTTTTATTTCCTTGAATTAATGATATAAATTAATATATTCTATATAATTATCCTATAGTTTACAGATTATTATTTTCAATATTTTCTAATAAATTCCTAAATTTTACACAATCACAGTCATTCAAGTTTTTAATTTAATTTATCATGAGTAACACATGTTTTAACCCTTTAAATCTTTTATTTTTGTTTAAATCCTTAGTTTTTATAAAATTCTCAAATTTTCTGTTTTTGAACCCTTTTCTTACTGATTTTTAATAGAAATCAAGTGTTCATGAGGTTTTGTAAATAACCCTTAAACTTGTTAGTTATAGATTCTGAGAATCAAACCATACTTGGGGTGAAGAAAGACTAAGGGAGTTGCTAGCTAGACCCTTGATATCCCACTTGATGAGGTGGTTCTTGAGCTTGGAAGATTTATCACAAACTAGTTGAAGAAGTCTTGATGTTATGATGTTCTTTGTAATGGGAATCGGTTGGTGTTTGTGACATCCGGTAAATTTCCGTTACCAAACTCCGTTAGTTCCGTTAAGTCTTGCATACACGTGTCGTGAACACACACTAGTTGTTGTTTAACGTTGGTGACCTAATAATAATGAATAATGTTAAATTAATGTGAATCTAATTGATTATGTGATTATTGTGTTATGTTTATGTGTTTGCATGTTTTTAAAATGTTAATTAGAAAATTAATCGCGTAACGCGAAAACGTGCCTATTTATTCGTATGTCTTGTGTTTTTATAAAGATAAGATATATAATGATTTTCATTAGTTTATATCTTTATATTATTAAGTTAAAAACAATTTACAAAGAGTTTAAAGCCTAGTTTTTATAAAATACAAATTACAAGGTTAAAAGGGTAAATATGTAAATTAAAATTAAACAAAACACACAAAACCCTACCCCCCACCCCTCATTCGGCCGCAACTCTTCCTCTCAACCTCTTTTCACTCGAAATCAGCCAAGAACAAGCATATACTTGCGGTTGTGATTCGGTTTCAAGCTACAGAACAAGTTAACAACATCAAAGTCGTGTTCTTTGGCAAGAATCAAGGTTAGTTTTGGTGTTTTTATGATTTTCTTGTTAGGGCCGAACCCTAATTCGACTTTGTATCATCATGGGGTCGATTTGGATGTTGTTTGATGTTGTTAATACATTAGTTAGATTGTATACATGTTAGTTAACGTGGATTATGCATGAATTGTGTAGTTTTAGAGGATTAATCATGAACTATGGCTTGAAACAAACCCTAATTCGAAAATTGGTAGAATTATGGATAAATTATGATTGTTTGATGAATGTTTGATGTTTAATGGATTGTATGGATGCTAGATCACATTGATTTTGCAAGAGATTGGTGAATTGATGTTGATGTTCATAGGTTACTAAGAATAGTAACTTTATTTTGCATGTAATGTTGAATTAGTGATGAATTGATGTTATGGATGTGTTCATGGTGATGATTAGATGTTAGATTGTTGTTGTGAGCATTGGAAATTCAAGAACACATGCTATAGTTCATACCTTACTAAAGATAGTAACTTTTTTAGGATATGAATTGATGAATTATGATGTTTGGATGTTGTTGATCATGCTTAGATGTTGATGTGAGCTTGAATTGGTATATTATTAATGAATTCATGAATGTATAGGATGTTTGATAGATTTTGGGATGTGCTTTCCCAAAAGGGAAACTTTATTTTTGCAAAATGTGAAAGATGGTGGTTTGATCATGTTTGAGATGTTAAGAGCATGTTAGTAAGCTCATAGATGAATTCTAATGTGGTTGGAACATGTTAATATTGTTGTATGAGATGTTTGGATAATCAAGTGTGGTGTTAGGACTTTGATGAGCATGTATGATATTGATGTGGATTAGTAGTTAAGATATCATGCTTGGGATTGGAAATTGATTGTTGTGATGCATGTTGAATGTATGAAAGTGGTTAGAGAATGTTAATGTTCTAGATTCGCATGACTTGTATGATACTTGGTGGTATGATGATCTATGTGATACACCTGCATAATGTAGCATACTCATGAATCATTTGAATGTTAAACTTGTATGAGATATGTGTATGGTTGTTTAAATGGTTTAAAACACATAAAGTCACCAACGGGTCAAACGGGTCAACTGAGTCAAATGTATTATTTTCTGAAACCTGAGTCTTTGGTTGTAGTGTACTTAGGGTTTCACATGTTCTTTGCTTACACGTACTCATGTACTTATATGATCTAGGTAACCTCTGAAGGTTGTCTGTCTATTCTGTTGTCAAGTCAAACTCTAAGTATCTATACGCATATCAGGTGAGTTCATGCCCCACTCATTACATAATCTCTTTTGGGGGAGATAGCATACTGGTAAAACTACAAACGCTTTACGTATATTTTAGTTGTGCATAATATTAATATAGTGTTGTTTATCATGGGAAAGTCCTCACACTTTCGAATTGTTAATATTGAATAGCGGGGAAACTTGGGTAGTACTACTGGGTCTGACGAGCCCCACCTGTGTGACTCGAGGTCAACCGGGTGCAATTTGTCCTGTTGAACATTGTCACGACCTGTTGAGTCGTGACAGGAGGCAACAACGTAACACAGTCAGCTTCAATTGCGAAATCACTATGTATTAATATTTATTTGTTAATGGACTAGCTATCTATTGCAATGCACTACTAGTATATCTCTATTATTAAACTGTTTATGTTTGAATATTAACTCTTGAACTCACCAACCATTGTGTTGACATTTTAGTATGCTATTCTCAAGTTATTAGCTGCTTGCCTCTAGGAGCACTCCACGGTTCACTTGCATACTAAGATTTGGTTTTCAAGACAATTAGCATTTTAATGATTATTGTTTACTCTTTTGGGTTGGCATATGTTTTGCCATAGTTATACTTTATTTCTTTGGGTTGTTTTCAAAACGCTTCCGCACAATTTAATGTTGAACTTTGGTTGTTTTATTTTAATCATGGTATATAGAGTCGTTCTGAGTAACTATTGACTGTGATCCTGGTTTGTTCACACGCCTCGCGGTAAAACTCCGCACGTGGATTTTGAGGGTGTGACAGTGTTGGAGCAATAGATGATGTGGTTAGTTAGGTGATGTAAGGACCAAGAGCAAGAGGGTGATGGTGGGGTGATTTGAGAACCGAGGGAGAGAGAGAGAGCCGAGAGAGTAATAATTGTGGCTGTGGTGGTGTGCGGTTGTGGTGGTTTGCGGTTATGGGAATGGTGGGTGTGAAGGTAGTAGTCGGCCGAAGGTTTCATGGGGTGTGAAGGATCATCATTACCTCTAAGTTCTAGACCCATGAGGTGTTATCCTAGAGGTTATGTGTCAAGCTTGAAAGGGTGATAAGTGTGTGGTTTGCTAGGTGGCAACTTAGGATGCTAATGACATCCTTAGGCATTAAGTTAAAGTTAGTTGTTTAGTTAGTTGTTAATCTAGGTTTGTTCTCTCTTCTAATGAACCGATTACTAATGTTAAAGTTGGTGCTTTAGTTAATGTTTAAGTGTTTAGGATTGGTTTAGTTTTGGTTTTTGACATAAGGTTTCTAGATGTTAACTTGATTAGTAGTGTCTGATTAAGTTTTAAATCTTAATTCATTACATATAGATAAAAAAACATTTAACATTCAAGTAACTAATCATATAATCCTATGATTTAATAATCACAAGATTCATACAAGAGTTGCATACATGTACACGTAAACATTTATGCATGCATGTTCACGTATCACTATGCAAAAATAAGAAAATTCATATAAGGTTAATCACATAAAATCACCTTAACAATCTCTAATAATCACATATATGCATCACATATGTAATAAGTGAATATTATATCCAGATTAAATATAAAAATAACTATTGATAAAAACTAATATCATATGAAAAAGTTATAGTTGTTTAGAAAAATAAGATTAGTTCTTATGTTCTTAAATTAAAACTAGTTCTCATATTGTTTTCTCCCAACATACATATATCTAGTTATACATCGTATAAGTGGTTATACAATCCCGTCTCTCTTATTTTAACCATTAAAGTGATTAGCAATCATCATGTAAGTGGTTATACGATCCGGCCTGTCTCTCTTATTTCAACCATTAAAGTAATTAACGATCCTATCTCTTTTATGTATCGTGCTAACATCGGAATCACAAGTGTACTTTGAGTTGGGATGACTAGTTGAAAAAATCTTCTTAGAAAAAAAATGTGACTAGTAATTTATATTTTATTTGGAATATATTAAGGGTTATCAAACCAAAATAATACGTGTCACCAACGTTAAATTAATCCTTCCTACTCCATAACAATCCCATACAAGTACATGTTCCCGATACAAGGATAAGATGCGCTCTTTTAGCCAAATATATTATGTGATCATCCAATTAATGTAACTCGGCATAATTTTCTTATGTAAAAGAAATATTAGAAAATACCTTTATTTCTTTTCTTACGATAAAATTATTTAATTTGTTGATAACATCAATGATATAAATAATTCATCCTTAAGAGTCGCTCAAATAAGAATGAGAATCAAGCCATCCATCCAAAATAACCCAAGCTTCTTCAGGTTTGTATAATGGGATAGAATGACCGGCACCCTACATAGCATTTGGATACATTATAACATTAGGATACGCTAACGAACATGTTTGGGTGACCGAATGTAATGAAATTCTAATTCTTACCTTAACCGTTGCATATGTTAGTGAGTATTCATTCTTCGCGTATTTCATCCGATATCTACAAAAGAAAAGATCATCATTTCAATACCTAGTTTATAATGAAGCATTAACTTTAAACTAGAAATACTGAAAATATATATATATAATAACATAATTGGAATCAAAATTTAAATTAGATAGATACTGCTAGTAAAAGGCAACTAGAAACACGAGCTCACCCTGCAACTTGCTTGTTAACAAACCATGGGTTCCATGGTTTCTCAATCGGAAGATCGAGAGATGCTATCCATTGTTCCGCCCCAACATATGGGAAAGTAAAATCATGATCACCGCTGGAAGTTAAGATTTTAAGAGAAAGTTGACATATAAGTTATCATCGTTTAGTTGGCGGTAATCAACTTTGATACTAATAAAATGATGTGTATTTCAAAAGATGAAATGTTATTCTTATATTTAGAAGTATTAATGATATAGTACCTGAGGATCAAAACTTGACAATTTCTTGAAAGAAGTGTTTTATGGTAGCTAATGCTGCTAAAGATGTCATATGAGTAACATTCATTGTCCTTTTTCTTTAAGTCGTAATGAATTGTTTCATTTGTTTTTTCAAACTTTTCTATCGTCCCCTGAAAAATTTAAATAAAACCGGAACGTTAAACTATTAGAAATGCAAGTCGATGAAAATTTTAAATAATGTCATAAGTTATAAAGTCATCAGGAACAACATACCTCACGAACATGAAGAGCTTTCTGAACCTCTTTATTGTTTCCAAAATATTCTAAATAAATAGCAGCAGCTTCCTAAAAAGAAAAATTATATCATTATTTTTCTTTTTTTTTTTCAAATATTACTTTACAAAAGTTTCATCTTGACAAATGAACATGTGTGATGTGTGTTTCGTTATAACACCCTGGTGGTAGATAATGTATTCACGTACATCACATCACCAACAGATGAGAATTCAAATCGAGCGTTATGTAGGTCCGGTCGTGTTAATTATACATAACATGTGTTTCATGAATTTAAGAAAGAAATTTTACCCGACAAGTTGGATCAGGATCAACATCATCACAATATGGGTCTAATATATTTCCTGCATTAATTCTGCTTGTGCACTGAAATTTAGAATTAGCATTAGAGTCACAACATGCAACTTTCATAAATATTTTAACCAAAATGATCCATGTGTACCTCATCCACTCGTTGAAGACTATTTGCACATGCGGTGTTTTCGACATCATTATATACATAGTTACCACGGCAAGCTTCCTTTGCAGACTGAAATATAATACCATATCAACAAGTTGTCAAGATATATTCAAGTACAATTGTGATGTTTTTAGGTACATTAGCAATGTCATAAATTAAAAGCATAATATTATTGGGTAGTACGGTAATTTTGTTATTAGGGTTTTTGAATACACATCCAATTACATTTCAGTTTCCATTATCTTAAAATGTACAAACCTTACTCACCTTTTACTTTTTTTATTTATACATGAAATGAAATTTGGTTAACTATCAATTTTTTCTGCTTTTTCATATTCTCATATCTATTTCAATTTGACTGATTTATTTTATTTTTCAACAAGGTGGGCATGTTTGTATGTATCGATGTATTTTTTATGATATGTATGTATAAAGTAGATATGGACACTTGTTTGTGTTTTCCATAACTACGTATGCATGTGAAATTTTGTTGAACGTTCGACAACATTCTATATATACATCCAAAAGAATGACTAATCTCGTGATTGTTCGATATAAATTTATTACCTCGTAGATATCATCTGATATAAGTGCAAGTCTGTGAGCAAACTCAAATCTTGAATTGAAATCACTGAATTTATCGGTTAGAGGACTAACTATCACGCATCCCTGGTGAACAATGAGTTAAATTTGGTGTTCCATATTGTCAAGTAAACTAATATTTTCCCAAATAAGTTTACAATGGTGTTAAAGGTTTGTAACAAACAATTACCTTAATATTCAGCTGTTGTTGATCTCCACGTTCATTGCCTACAAAATTAAAGAAATACGTTAACTATGAGATCAGATATGTTATCTCAAGTTTTATGTTTTAACTTTGTCATACTTGTGTTGTGATTTGTAGGGTTATACCGTATAAACACAATTGTAAATGTAATGATGTATGAAAAAAATAACATATTTGAGTTCATGAGTATCTAGTCTAAGTTTTCTTAGAGATTAATGTACGAATTAACTATAATGCAACTGGAATATAATTAATTGCTAATTGAATATTAATATTATACTTTACAAAATTAATAGTTTTAAGAATGTGTGTATTTTGGTTACTTAATTATTAAATTGATAAATAAGTATAAGTCTATAATTATTTTTGAGAAAATAAAATAAAATCAAAAAATCATATTTTCTTACACCAATTACGTATCTCATTGAACTAATACCTGATTGTCCTCAAAGATTATTTTAAATTAAAGTAAGGGTAAATTTGGTAAAATAAAAGAAACACAACATCACTAATGTCAATTAAAATTTAAAAGACGGTACAAGTAAAAAAAATCTTAAATATAGAAAAATATGTTAGAAGCAATCTAATTAGCTTGCTTAATCAATTGTTTACATCACACTATTAAAGATAGTTTGTTAAAATAATATTTAAGTCATTACTAATTTTGTTGATTGATTTCAAGTTCACTAATTTTTTTGAATGTTCAAAGATTCTATATACAACATTGGTTCTTTTTATATAAAAACTTACACCATAAAAAGAAGTTTTTTTAAAAAATTTTTAAACAAGTACAATATTATTATATAAATAAATATAAAAAATATATTTTACTTCTAATATAATTTTTATTTGTCATTTAGTCTTTTGTAAATTCTTTGTGTCTTTCCATTCGTTATTGTGTTTTTATGAATATTGTTGTATTTTCGTTAAAATAGTCTGGAAACATAATAGTGAAATAACACTATTATGTTTTATTTCTTATTGTATCTTTTAATTATTATTTTGTGTTCCTGAACACTATTATAGTTTTTAAAAATTAGGTTTTTTAAGGATGAATTTCAAAAAAACATAATGATAAAAATACTTTTAATACGTAAAACACAATGATAAAATAACAATTAATATATGTAACATATTTAAATTATGATAAAATAATACATAATGATTAGAACATAAAACACATTGATAAATTATCTCTTAGTATTTTTTGTCCGCCATTTTGTATTCCTAAACATTATTTTGTTTTTTCAAAATGACGAGTTTAAATAATAGGATAAGGTTATAGTAAAATTATATTTAATTTAAAAAGTTTAAAAAAGCTTGACACGTCCTTCTATTGTTTTCAAGAGAATAACATGTTGGTTATTGTGTCAATCATATCAGCTAATTATATCATATTTGTTCATTGTATCATATATTTTACATCATTTGTTATATGTATTCATCATTGTATTTTACGCTCTAGATCATTTTTCGTTATTATTGTCATTCTTTCTATAAATTATATAAATTTATTATCAATAATTGTATTTTACAACTATAAGTGCACAATATATACTTTACCAATGTATTTATCAAAATTCATAGGGTTAAAAATAATACAATGTATTATTTTGGTCATTCATTTTTATACATGGATTATATAAACTTGTTATTTATCATTATGTTTTACAATTAAAATTAAACAATTATGGTATTTCACCAATGTATTTGTCAAAAGTCATAGTGTTCATGATTACATCTTTACAATAAAAAAACACAATTAGACATTATGTTATTTTGTCATTGTTTTTAATATATAAGATTAATTAGTTGTTAATTTATTATTAAGTTATACATATTAGATATACATAATAATGTTACTCTATCATTATATTTTTTTATATTAATCATGTTAGAAAATACAATAGTATTTAGAAAAGCACAATAACTATTAAAAAGACACAATAAACTATACTAAAAGACATAATAACAACATATAATCTTAAAGACGTAAAAAAATATTAAAAAATTTTATATAAAAATATTGTACTTATTTTAAAGATAAAAAAGATATTTGTTTTATAGTGTATTTTTTATTACTAAATAATATTGTATATAAAAATTATAAATATTTAAAAAAATAGAATAACTTGTAAAAAGTCAACAAAATTGGGTATTGCTAATATACTTCTTTTTAATAAAAAAATTTCTACAAATTGATCTCAACTATTAATTAAAAAGATAAATGGTTGGGATTACTTATTACAGTATATAGTTTTAAAATATTTTTTATTTGAACCTATCTCTAAAAATATATTAGTAAAGTAATATTATTATGTAATTTAAATTGTAAAACACAGTCATAAAATAATAACACATTTTATAATATATAAGAAAACAATGACAAAAACAATATGAAATGATATTAAACATAAAACTTAATGATGTGTGTATGTGTGTGTGTAACAAATGGTGAAAA